>CAXDIG010000349.1:0-70352 GCA_963989225.1 Dromius quadrimaculatus | reverse complement strand
ACGCAAAATTTCTTGCATTTGAGGACGGATTCATGCGTATTATGTTGTATTGGATAGATTTATGTAATTTGCGATACTTTGAAACTGCTCAGAATGTGGTCATTTTGACTCATTCCAAACTTCATATAACTGCAGATAGCGCTCTGAAAACACGAGATATGATGATTTTGTCGATGGATTCAAACATATTATGAGGTCCTGGATAGGAATATAAACTTTTTGAATGTGAAAATCTGCGCGAAAAAGCGTGATCTCGACTTATTCCAAAGTTTGTAAAACTGCAAATAGCACTCTAAAAACACGAAATATGATGTATTTGGTGCTAGATAGTGCCATATAACGCATTTTTGAAGCAAAAATCTTGCTTCTGAGCAAATTTACAGAATCAAAAATTTTCCACCGAGACTCAGAAAGAACGCTGATAACTCCCTGGTAACGCAAAATTTTGTGCATTTGAAGACGGATTCTTGCGTATTATGTTGTATTGGATAGATTTATGTGATTTGCGATACTTTGAAACTGCTCAGGATGTGGTGATTTTGACTTATTTCAAACTTCATATAACTGCAGAAAGCGCTCTGAAAACACGAGAAACGATGCTTCTGTCGATGGATTCATACATATTATGAGGTCCTGGATAGGAATATGAACTTTTTGATTGTGAAAATCTGCGCGGAAGAGCGTAGTCTCGACTTATTCCAAAGTTTGTAAAACTTCAAATAGAACTCTAAAAACACGAAATATGATGTATTTGGTGCTAGATTCTACCTCATAACGCATTTTTGAAGCAAAATCTTGCTTCTGAGCAGATTTACAGAATCAAAAATTTGTCAACGAGACTCAGAAAAAACGCTGATAACTCGCTGGAAACGCTGAATTCTGTGCATTTGAGGACGGATTCATGCGTATTATGTTGTATTGGATAGATTTATGTGATTTGCGATAATTTGAAACTGCTCAGAATGTGGTAATTTTGACTTATTTCAAACTTCATATGACTGCAGATAGCGCTCTGAAAACTCGAGATACGATGTTTTTGTCGATGGACTCATACATATTATGAGGTCCTGGATAGGAATATGAACTTCTTGATTGTGAAAATCTGCGCGGAGAAGCGTGATCTCAACTTATTCCAAAGTTTGTAAAACTGCAAATAGCACTCTAAAAAACACGAAATATGATGTATTTGGTGCTAGATTCTGCCATATAACGCATTTTTGGAGCAAAATCTTGCTTCTGAGCAGATTTACAGGATCAAAAATTTCTCAACGAGACTCAGAAAAAACGCAGATAACTCGCTGGAAACGCAGAATTTTGTGCATTTGAGGACAAGTTCATGCGTATTATGTTGTATCGGATGGATTTATGTGATTTGCGATACTTTGAAACTGCTCAGAATGTGGTATTTCGACTTATTTTAAACTTCATATAACAGCAGATAGTGCTCCGAAAACACGAGATACGATGTTTTTGTCGATGGATTCATACTTATTATGAGGTCCTGGATAAGAATATGAACTTTTTGATTGTGAAAATTTGCGTGGAGAAGCGTGATCTCGACTCATTCCAAAGTTTGTAAAACTGCAAATAGCACTCTAAAAACACGAAATATGATGTATTTGGTGCTAAATTCTAACATATAACGCATTTTTGGTGCAAAATCTTGTTTCGGAGCAGATTAACAGGATCAAAAATTTCTCAACGAGACTCAGAAAAAACGCTGATAATCCGCTGGAAACGCAGAATTTTTTGCATTTGAGGACGGATTAATGCGTATTATGTTGTATTTGATAGATTTATGTGATTTGCGATACTTTGAAACTGCTCAGAATGTGGTAGTTTTGACTTATTCCAAACTGCATATAACTGCAGATAGCGCTCTGAAAACACGAGATACGATGTTTTTGTCGATGGATTCATACACTTCTTGAGGTTCTGGATGGAAATATGAACTTTTTGATTGTGAAAATCTGCGCGGAAAAGCGTGATCTCGACTTATTCCAAAGTTTGTAAAACTGCAAATAGCACTCTAAAAACACGAAATATGATGTATTTGGTGCTAGATTCTGCCATATAACGCATTTTTGAAGCGATATCTTGCTTCTGAGCAGATTTACAGAATCAGAAGTTTCTCAACGAGACTCTGAAAAAACGCAGATAACTCGCTGGAAACGCAAAATTTTTTGCATTTGAGGACGGATTCATGCGTATTATGTTGTATTGGATAGATTTATGTGATTTGCGATACTTTAAAAACAGCTCAGAATGTGGTAATTTTAACTTATTTCAAACTGCATATAACTGCAGATAGCGCTCTGAAAACACGAGATACGATGTTTTTGTCGATGGATTCAAACATATTATGAGGTCCTGGATGGGAATATGAACTTTTTGATTGAGAAAGTCTGAGCGGAAAAGCGTGATCTCGACTTATTCCAATGTTTGTAAAACTGCAGATAGCACTCTAAAAGGACAAAATATGATGTATTTGGTGCTAGATTCTGCCATATAACGCATTTTTTAAGCAAAATCTTGCTTCGGAGCAGATTTACAGAATCAAAAATCTCTCAACGAGACTCAGGGAGAACGCAGATAACTCGCTGGAAACCCAAAATTTTGTGCATTTGAGGACGGATTCATGCGTATTATGTTGTATTGGGTAGATTTATGTGATTTGCGATACTTTGAAACTGCTCCGAATGTAGTAGTTTTGACTTATTTCAAACTTCATATAACAGCAGATAGCGCTCTGAAAACACGAGATACGATGTTTTTTTCGATGGATTCATACATATTATGAGGTCCTGGATAGGAATATGAACTTTTTGATTGTGAAATTCTGCGCGGAAATACGTGATCTCGACTCATTCCAAAGTTTGTAAAACTGCAAATAGCACTCTAAGAACACAAAATATGATGTATTTGGTGCTAGATTCTGCCATATAACGCAATTTTGAAGCAAAATTCTGCTACTGAGCAAAATAACCGAATCAAAGATTTCTCAACGAGACTCAGAAAAAACGCTGATAACTCGCTGGAGACGCAGAATTTCTTGCATTTGAGGACGGATTCATGCGTATTATGTTGTATTGGTTAGATTTATGTGATTGCGATACTTTAAAACTGCTCAGAATGTGGTAATTTTGACTTATTTCAAACTTCATATAACTGCAGATAGCGCTGTGAAAACACGGAATACGATGTTTTTGTCGATGGATTCATACATATTATGATGTCCTGGATAGGAATATGAACTTTTTGATTGTGAAAATCTGCGCGGAAAAGCGTGATCTCGACTTATTCCAAAGTTTGTTAAACTGCAAATAGCACTCTTAAAACACGAAGTATGATGTATTTGGTGCTAGATTCTGCCATATAACGCAATTTTGTAGCAAAATCTTGCTTCTGAGAAAATTTACCGAATCAAAGATTTCTCAACGAGACTCAGAAAAACGCTGATAACTCGCTGGAAACGCAAAATTTTTTGCATTTGAGGACGGATTCATGCCTATTATGTTGTATTGGATAGATTTTAGGATTTGCGATACTTTGAAACTGCTCAGAATGTGGTAATTTTGACTCATTTCAAACTTCATATAACTGCAGATAGCGCTCTAAAAACACGAGATACGATGTTCTAGTCGATGGATTTATACATATTATGTGGTCCTGGATAGGAATATGAACTTTTTGATTGTGAAAATCTGCGCGGAAAAGCGTGCTCTCGACTTATTCCAAAGTTTGTAAAACTGCAAATAGCACTCTTAAAACACGAAATATGATGTATTTGGTGCTAGATTCTGCTGTATAACGCATTTTTGAAGCAAAATCTTGCTTCTGAGCAGATTTACAGAATCAAAAAATTTTCACCGAGACTCAGAAAAAACGCAGATAAATCGCTGGAAACGCAAAATTTTATGCATTTGAGAACGGATTCATGCGTATTATGTTGTATTGGATAGATTTATGTAATTTGCGGTACTTTGAAACTGCTTGGAATGAGGTAATTTTGACTTATTTCAAACTTCATATAACTGCAGATAGCGCTCTGAAAACACGAGATACGATGCTTTTGTCGATGGATTCAAACATATTATGAGGTCCTGGATAGGAATATGAACTTTTTGATTGAGAAAGTCTGCGCGGAAAAGCGTGATCTCGAATTATTCCAATGTTTGTAAAACTGCAAATAGCACTCTAAAAGGACAAAATATGATGTATTTGGTGCTAGATTCTGCCATATAACGCATTTTTGAAGCAAAATCTTTATTCTGAGCAGATTTACAGAATCAAAAATTTCTCAACGAGACTCAGAAAAAACGCTGATAACTTGCTGGAAACGCAGAATTTCTCGCATTTGAGGACGGATTCATGCGTTTTATGTTGTATTGGATAGATTTATGTGATTTGCGATACTTTGGAACTGCTCAGAATGTGGTAATTTTGACTTATTCCAAACTTCATATAACTGCAGATAGCGCTCTCAAAACACGAGATACGATGTTTTAGTCGATGGATTTATACATATTATGAGGTCCTGGATAGAAATATTAACTTTTTGATTGTGAAAATCTGCGCGGAAAAGCGTGATCTCGACTTATTCCAAAGTTTGTAAAACTGCAAATAGCACTCTAAAAACACGGAATATGATGTATTTGGTGCTAAATTCTGCCATATAACGCATTTTTGAAGCAGAATCTTGCTTCTGAAAAGATTAACATAATCAAAAATTTCTCAACAAGACCCAGAAAAAACGCTGATAACTCACTGGAAACGCAAAATTTTTCGCATTTGAGGACGGATTCATGCGTATTATGTTGTATTGGATAGATTTATGTGATTTGCGATACTTTGAAACTGCTCAGAATGTGGTAATTTTGACATATTTCAAACTTCATATAACTGCAGATAGCGCTCTGAAAAGACGAGATACGATGTTTTCGTCGATGGATTCATACATATTATGAGGTCCTGGATAGGAATATGAACTTTTTGATTGTGAGAATCTGCGCGGAAAAGCGTGATTGCGACTTATTCCAAAGTCTGTAAAACTGCAAATAGCACTCTAAAAACACGAAATATGATGTATTTGGTGCTAGTTTCTGCCATATAACGCATTTTTGAAACAAAATCTTGCTTCTCAGCAGATTTACAGAATCAAAAATTTCTCAACGAGACTCGGAAAAAACGGTGATAACTTGCTGGAAACGCGAAATTTTTTGCATTAGAGGACGGATTCATGCGTATTATGTTGTATTGGATAGATTTATGTGATTTGCGATACTTTGAAACAGCTCAGAATGTGGTAATTTTGACTTATTTCAAACTTCATATTACTGCAGATAGCGCTCTCAAAACACGAAATACAATGTTTTTGTCGATGGACTTATACATATTATATGGTCCTGGATGGAAATATGAACTTTTTGATCGTGAAAATCTGCGCGGAAAAGCGTGATCTCGACTTATTCCAAAGTTTGTAAAACTGCAAATAGCACTCTAAAAACACGGAATATGATGTATTTGATGCTAAATTCTGCCATATAACGCATTTTTGAAGCAGAATCTTGCTTCTGAAAAGATTTACATAATCAAAAATTTCTCAACGAGACTCAGAAAAAACGCTGATAACTCGCTGGAAACGCAAAAATTTTTGCATTTGAGGCCGGATTCATGCCTATTATGTTGTATTGGATAGATTTATGTGATTTGCGATACTTTGAAACTGCTCAGAATGTGGTAATTTTGACTTATTTCAAACTTCATATAACTGCAGATAGCGATCTGAAAACGCGAGATACGATGTTTTTGTCGATGGATTCATACATATTAAAAGGTCCTGGATGGAAATATGAACTTTTTGATTGTGAAAATCTGCGCGGAAAAGCGTGATCTCGACTTATTCCAAAGATTGTAAAACTGCAAATAGCACTCTAGAAGCACAAATATGATGTATTTGGTGCTAGATTCTGCAATTTAAACGCATTTTTGAAGCAGAATCTTGCTTCTGAAAGATTTACATAATCAAAAATTTCTCAACGAGACTCAGAAAAAACGCTGATAACTCGCTGGAAACGCAAAAATTTTTTGCATTTGAGGACGGATTCATGCGTATTATGTTGTATTGGATAGATTTATGTGATTTGCGATACTTGAAACTGCTCAGAATGTTGGAATTTTGACTTATTTCAAACTTCATATAACTGCATATAGCGCTCTGAAAACACGAGATACGATATTTTTGTCGATGGATTCATACATTTCATGCGGTCCTGGATAGGAATATGAACTTTTCGATTGTGAAAATCTGCGCGGGAAAGCGTGATCTCGACTTATTCCAAAGTTTGTAAAACTGCATATAGCACTCTAAAAACACGAATTATGATGTATTTGGTGCTAAATTCTGCCATATAACGCCTTTTTTGAGCAAAATCTTGCTTCTGAGCAGATTTACAGGATCAAAAATTTCTCAACGAGACTCAGAAAAAACGCTGATAACTCACTGAAAACGCAAATTTTTTTGCATTTGAGGACGGATCTATGCCTATTATGTTGTATTGGATAGATTTATGTGATTTGCGATACTTTGAAACTGCTCAGAATGTGGTAATTTTGACTTATTTCGAACTTCATATAACTGCAGATAGCGCTCTCGGAACACGAGATACGATGTTTTTGTCGATGGATTCATACATATTATGCGGTCCTGGATAGAAATATGAACTTTTTGATTGTGAAAATCTGCGCGGAAAAGCGTGATCTCGACTTATTCCAGAGTTTGTAAAACTGCAAATAGCACTCTAAAAACACGAAATATGATGTATTTGGTGCCAGATTCTGCCATATAACGCATTTTTGAAGCAAAATCTTGCTTCTGAGAAGATTTACAGAATCAAAAATTTCTCAACGAGACTCAGAAAAAACGCTTAAAACTCGCTGGAAACGCAAAATTTTTTGCATTTGAGGACGGATTCATGCGTATTATGTTGTATTGGATAGATTTATGTGATTTGCGATACTTTTGAACTGCTCAGAATGTGGTAATTTTGACTTATTTCAAACTTCATATAACTGCAGATAGCGCTCTTGAAACACGAGATACGATATTTTTGTCGATGGATTCATACATATTATGAGGTCTTGGATAGGAATATGAACTTTTTGATTGTGAAAATCTGCGCGGAAAAGCGTGATCTCGACTCATTCCAAAGTTTGTAAAACTGCGCATAGCACTCTAAAAACCCGGAATATGATGTATTTGGTGCTAAATTCTGCCATATGACGCATTTTTGAAGCAAAATATTGCTTCTGAGCAGATTTACAGAATCAAAAATCTCTTAACGCGACTCAGAAAAAACGCTGATAACTCGCTGGAAACGCAAAATTTTGTGCATTCGAGGACAGATTCATGCGTATTATGTTGTATTGGATAGATTTATGTGATTTGCGATACTTTGAAACTGCTCCGAATGTGGTAATTTTGACTTATTTCAAACTTCATATAACTGCAGATAGCGCTCTGAAAACACGAGATACGATGTTTTTGTCGATGGATTCATACATATTATGAGATCCCGAATAGGAATATGAACTTTTTGAATGGGAGAATCTGTGCGGAAAAGCGTGATCTCGACTTATTCCAAAGTTTGTAAAACTGCAAATAGCACTCTAAAAGCACAAAATATGATGTATTTGGTGCTAGGTTCTGCCATATAACGCATTTTTGAAGCAAAATCTTGCTTCTGAGCAGATTTACAGAATCAAAAATTTCTCAACAATACTCAGAAAAAACGCAGATAACTCGCTGGAAATGCAAAATTTTTAGCATTTGAGGACGGATTCATGCGTATTATGCTGTATTGGATAGATTTATGTGATTTGCGATACTTTGAAACTGCTCAGCATGTGGTAATTTTGACTTATTTCAAACTCCATATAACTGCAGATAGCGCTCTGAAAACACGAGATACGATGCTTTTGTCGATATATTCATACATATTATGAGGTCCTGGATAGGAATATGAACTTTTTGATTGTGAAAATCTGCGCGGAAAAGCGTGATCTCGAGTTATTCCAAAGTTTGTAAGACTGCAAATAGCACTCTAAACACAGTAAATATGATGTTTTTGGTGCTAAATTCTGCCATATAACGCATTTTTGAAGCAAAGTCTTGCTTCTGAGCAGATTTACAGAATCAAAAATTTCTCAACGAGACTCAGAAAAAACGCTGATAACTCGCTGGAAACGCAGAATTTTGTGCATTTGAGAACGGATTCATGCGTATTATGTTGTATGAGATAGATTTATGTGATTTGCGATACTTTGGAACTGCTCAGAATGTGATAATTTTGACTTATTTCAAACTTCATATAACTGCAGATAGCGCTCTTGAAACACGAGATACGATATTTTTGTCGATGGATTCATACATATTATGAGGTCCTGGATAGGAATATGAACTTTTTGATTGTGGAAATCTGCGCGGAAAAGCGTGATCTCGACTCATTCCAAAGTTTGTAAAACTGCGCATAGCACTCTAAAAACCCGGAATATGATGTATTTGGTGCTAAATTCTGCCATATGACGCATTTTTGAAGCAAAATATTGCTTCTGAGCAGATTTACTGCATCAAAAATTTCTTAAGGCGACTCAGAAAAAACGCTGATAACTCTCTGGAAACGCAAAATTTTGTGCATTCGAGGACAGATTCATGCGTATTATGTTGTATTGGATAGATTTATGTGATTTGCGATACTTTGAAATTGCTTAGAATGTGGTAATTCTGACTTATTTCAAACTTCATATAGCTGCAGATAGCGCTCTGGAAACACGAGATACGATGTTTTTGTCGATGGATTCATACATATTATGATGTCCTGGATAGGAATATGAACTTGTTGACTGTGAAAATTTGCGCGAAAAAGCGTGATCTATACTTATTCCAAAGTTTGTAAAACTGCAAATAGCACTCTAGAAACACAAAATATGATATATTTGGTGCTAGATTCTGCCATATAACGCATTTTGGAGGCAAAATCTTGCTTCTGAGCAGATTTACAGAATCAAAAATTGCTCAACGAGACTCAGAAAAAACGCTGATAACTCGCTGGAAACGCAAAATTTTCTGCATTTGACGACGGATTTATGGGTATTATGTTGTATTGGATAGATTTGTGTGATTTGCGATACTTTGAAACTGCTCAGAATGTGGTAATTTTGACTTATCTCAAACTCCATATAACTGCAGATAGCGCTCTGAAAACACGAGAGTAGTAGAGCAAGGAGAGTACGGGATCAAGGGCTGGTATCTGAGGGGGGTATAGAGTTCAAGGGGTAAGACGGGAGGGGGAGTTCAATGGTTGCGTTGGGGAGGGTGGTGCGGACCGGCCGCCGCGGCAGCCCGCGAAGACGTTGACTGACGTTGGCTGAAGGTGTTGGCTGAAGACGTTGGTTGAATCTTGAGACATAGGCTTGAAGACGTTTTTGTTAGTATTGATTTTTGGATTTTAATTTATGCACCCCAACCAGCATTGGTTATACTTATTAATTAACACGTGTGTCTGGACTTCAAAAGATGACTCATCATATTCATGCACCCTAATTAATTGAACCCTCAATTGCACAGGAATTAGCAAACCGTTTAACCCTCGATTTTACCATATGTTATTGGATGTTAACCCGCATTGGTTTTGCTTATTAATTAACACGTGTTGTCTGGATTGCAAAAGATGACTCCCCCTAATTGCGAATCGTTTAGCACTCGATTTTACCAGTTCATGAAATTTATGTACCCTAATTTTTATACTCACGCACAAAAGTTTATCATTTACAAACCGTGACGGATTTTCACATCTGTTTCAATTAACAAATAATCTATACGCATTTCGGAGAGAAAGAAATTAGGAAAATGAAATGAAACACAATATTATATATAAGTAATTTTATTCACACATACATATCACACAATATAGTAATACATTTCAAGTTCTCTCAAAACTCTATCAATACAAAGCATAAATTCTTGGAAAATCAATAATTGTTTTCGATTGAAGAGGCGATTCTGGATTGACCATACATTTTTGCTTCCACACAGAACGCATATAATACACCACGTTGTCGTTGGATAACAATTCTGAATCAGTTTTTGTGGAATATGCTCTGTCGCTGGAGGCACAAATCCAGGACCTCTGGTTTTCATGACCTATCACCTGAGCTACGACAGAGCATATTGTGACTTACATCATAGTCAAATCAACTTTGAGGGGCGATTGTAAAATTTCATCAACGTTCCTGCACAGCACGCACAAACACAACACATTGTCTCAACTTGAGGTGTAATTTAAGGTTGTTAAATTTCACTTAAATAATTATCAACCTCTGCGCACAGCACACAGCGACACACTACATCGTCCATTATTAATAAATCCCAATTTGCAATACGATGTACTCTTGAAGGCTTCTCCTGTTGATCTTCTTCTTGTTTATAATCTTCTTTTATTTCTTGAACAGTGCCATTGTTTTTAGTAGCCATGTTACTCAACAGTTCAATGCAACTAAACTAATGAAATAATTTTCTGATGCCTCTTTCATAATATTTTTATAATTCGCGACATATTGCAACTGTGAATTATACTGGTGCTAAACGTTGAAATATAATTTTATCATGAAATAGGGGATAACTTTTAGTTTGCATATTCAATATGTATACTAGTGACAATAAAATCATCTGAGTGTTGCGAAAACAAACTAGGGATTCAGGAAGGGGTGAAATTGAAGTGGGGGAGTTATACAATAAAAGTGTACTTTTCATCATCATAATTCAGTTAACATTTGAGAATCATCGAGTAAACATCAACAACAGTAACAAAATAAAAAATGTCTCTTCTCGAAAAACTAAACACAGTTGCTCAAGTTAAAGAGCCTCTTCCTTTGGCAAATTTGAAAAAAGGAAAAAAATATAAAATTTTGAACTGCCGGCGGACTACTACAACATTTGGAGATCGAATAATTCTGGAACTTGAGGACAACATCCTATTCCTGGGGGCGAGGTTTGATAAGCTGTCTGATGAAGATCTGCAAAACGTGAACAAACAGGCTGCAGAAGGTCAAATATACATCGTGTCCAAAGGAAAAAATGGGAAAACTGTGGATCTTGAATTCCAAAGTTCTTAAACAGTGAATTAAAAGTGCTAATAACAGGCTGCTGCATGTAACTATACATTGTGTCCAAAGGGAAAAATTGAAGCACTGTTATCTTGAATTTCAAAGTTCTTAAACAGTGAATTAAAAAGTGCTATTAATAAACATTTGTTAAAACTTACACAATTAAAAACAGATATAGATACGTTTTGTGCTACAAGAAATTTATGCGAAAATTTCAAGCTATTAAGTATTGAAGATGAGTGTACATGTAAAATTTATTACATGATAACATGGGGAACTCGAGGACAACATCCTGGGGGCGAGGTTTGATAAGCTGTCTGATGAAGATCTGCAAAACGTGAACAAACAGACTGCAGAAGGTCAAATATACATCGTGTCCAAAGGAAAAAGTTGAAGCACTGTGAATCTTGAATTTCAAAGTTCTTAAACATGAACAGTGAATTAAAAAGTGCTATTAATAAACATTTGTTAAAACTTAGACAATTGAAAACAGATATAGATACGTTTTGTGCTACAAGAAATTTATGTGAAAATTTTAAGCTATTAAATATTAAAGATGAGTGTACATGTACAATTCAACGATACTGTCAAAATTTATCACATGATAACATGGGCTTTTGCTTACAGAAATGCCAGAAAAGGTCCGTGGATTGAAATGGTTATTGATAGAGAAAGATTTAAACGTAAAATTAATACTTATTATGCATGTATTCTCAATCCTATATTAGAAAATAAGATAAGTATACTGAAATGTAAGAGTAGTTGAGGAATTATATGAGTATATGTATTTTGATTATAATACCATGATTTTATTGTCAATAAATGATTATTAATAATCATTTTTTTTTTACTCAACCTTCACCTGCTTATCCAAACAAATATATGTGATTAGGTTTATTGAAATTAGAACAAAACTTTTCTTCTCATAAAATCATTTATTTATTAATATTAATACAATAGAATATTTAATTACAATACATATTAAAAATTACATTTTATACAATTCTTCTTTAACGGAAGTAATCCACCTATTTGGTCTTCAGTATTAATTTCTGAGTGTTCAGTACAGCAGCGGTATTTTCTAAATTCTTCATTTTCCCGCCATATCTTCGGAAACCAGTTCCATCGACTATCGATTTGCCGCTCTGCATAAATCATGATAAACTCCATAGGTAAACAGGCAATTTCTTCTTGTAACATAAAGTGTAAAATTCCACATTCATGAAATTTTTTAAAAGATGTCAGAGAATTAAACTTATTTTTATACCACTTTTTTGAAGCATGTACATTTTGTACAGCACAGTTTTTAGTATGTGACGTGCAAAGATCGGGTTTTGAAGATTTGCATATTTTTTTAAATTTTGGACAGTTAAAACTCTCAATATTTTTGATATTTATTTCATGAGGCTTTAATATATCATCTAGCCATCTAATTCTATCATTACCTTTTACATATATTGTTTCAACATTCATAAAAACAGATTTTATACTTTTTTCCAAATCACTATATACAGTTGTACCGTAATTCCAATCTAAATTATGATATTTATTAGTTAGCCACGTAACATTTCTTCTACTTTTTGTATTCAATTTACTCAAAGGGAAGGGTGGTAGAAATATTTCTGTAGAATATTCACCACTTTCTAAATTCAAAGCTGCAAATTCTTTACAAATAAAGTGAACTTTATTATCACGAAATATTTGGAAACCTTGTAAATCAACCATGAAGACAGACATGTTTAAACCAGTTGATGTTCAAGATATAAATGAGAAAAAATTTATTCTATATTATTTTTATGTATCCAACTGTTATGGGCGGAGCTAAATCCCAACCATTTGACATACACTTTGTCACCCTTTCGACTGATTACTTTTTCAACAAGATAAATATCAGGGTATTTTACTTTTTGCAGTTCATGTTCATAAAATCCACCTTTAACAAGTTGCTCACTTTGATCCTTGAGTACATATGTTATTGGGTTCGTCATTTGTACTTGATGTATAATAAAAATTTCATTTGACCAATTAGGAGTGTAACCCTTTACAAAAGCTTCTCTGTGTTTACTTATACGTACAAAATCACCTACTTTTAATTTTGCTGTTCCAACAATCTTAATTTTGCTATAAACACTATTAAGAAGAGCCTTTTCATTCTTCTTACTCACATTAACAGGTTTCATTTTGATGGTCGTATGAATTGTATTATTATATTTCTCAGTCAATTTTGGTAATAAATTCAACCATTTATATGTTCCTTGCAAGCTAAATTCTTTCCACATCAATGATTTCAAAGTCCTATTAACACGCTCAACAACAGATGCCTTGTTAGTACTAAAAGATGAATAATGATTAATGCTATGATTTTCCATTAAATTTTGAAAATTTTGGTTATAAAACTCTTTTCCTTGGTCTGTCTGAAGATTACGAGGAATTTGGTTACTTTTGCTCAAAATACTTTTCATAGCTTGAGTAATTTCTACGCCTGATTTAGTTTTGACAGGTTTAGTCCAAAGATATTTAGAGAATACGTTAATAACAACTAGAATATATCGATATCCTTCATTCATTCTAGCATAAGGAATCATTTCTACTAAATCTGCTTGAAATAAATCATTCAATCCTTTCACTATTACTCGTCTTCTAGGAAAATTTATACGTGCAGCTTTATGTAGCTCTTCTACAACATCACGTTTAATTTTCGACATAGTATACTGGGGTTTCTAATAATAATTCAATATATAATAATGGTGTATCCCAACTCAATTTTCCACGTTTAATTTGTAATCTATCACCCTGAGTAACGTTTTTATTAATTAAATCAAAATGATAAATATTGTTGATGGAATAATTGAGAAGTTCTTTTGGATTATTTAGTCTAACATCAATTATTTTTCCACTGCAGGGTAAAATGTAAGTTGCTCTATCTGAACTATTTTTTATTTCATACTCTTGACCTTGTAATTCTAAAATCAAATTTATTACAATAATATTCTTGAATTTTGTTTTTAATAGCTCTGATCGAATACTAACTTTAATTTTTTCTACTTCCTTCAGCAGACTAATTTTCAAATTATCAATGTGTTTCTTTATTTTGTAATGCTCAAAATGTCGTCCGAAGAGGTCGAGAGTCATGATTGAAATGAAACTATTCTATAACTTGTGCTTCTTTTAACTCTTCGATGATTGATAATATTTCATTATTGTGACCAGTATGACCAGCATCCCGCGATGCAATTAGTGAGCGCAAACGATCAATTAGCTCATTAACATCATTCCAATGAACATACTCGATTGATTTATTAGTAAAAGTTTTAAAATAACCTTTAGCATATTTTGTCGTAGTTCTCTTAGGCGCTGATAGAAATCTTCTTCGAGTTTCAAATGATGGAGCGATGATTGTTTTATATTTATGTAATCTAGTCCCAGCAAGCTGTTCACTGTCACTGTAATGTCGACGAGCAGCATTAGTTCTTTTCACAATATCAATATAATTTTTTCTATCGATTTCAGTAAAACCGACCGGATTCTTTTTGAATAAAAGTTCGTATAATCCGGGTGTTCCAATGTATTTAATATTTTTAATAATTATATCTTTACCGTCAAGGTCGAATTCAGAATCGCCTATGAAGAATTTATCAGTACTAACATCATGTCGCACTCCGTATTTGAAATCGAATGAATCTGTATCATCGAGCACAAGTTCTTAAATATACTGTCGTGGTAGTTCATGATACTGATCTAAATATTCACGGAATGAAGGATGTTGTGTTAGATTTAAAATATCTTCTCTTGTTAATGATGGCTGATCTTGATCTGAACTAATAGATCTACTACGTTCTCTGAATACACCATCATCATTTTCAGTTTCAGCAACAACATCTGTTTTCAAGAAGTCTGGACCTAAGTAACTCTCAGATGCATCAAGTTTTTCTTCTATCTCTTCTTTTGGCTCACTTTTTACTTCCTCTTTAGTTACTGGTAAATTAGTTGCAATTTCTTGTAAAGATTTGATAATTGGTTTGTATTGCGTTTGTAATTCTGCTTCTCTGTGTAAAGTACCAAGTTTAATATTTTTAAGTTTTTGTTTGATAATATTTCGGGTAGCTATTAAATTCTTCGTTAAACGTTCATTCATGTTTTCAAAATACGAAAAAAAAAAAAATAAATTTATAAAAACAACCCTAATATCTGGAGAATTAAATTAAAACAATTCAATAGAAAATAAGATACAGATGTTGAAACAGACTGCCAGCACATAATCTATTAGCTGTTTTAAAGAAACAGACCCTGTTTAGTTAACTGTTTTCAAGAAACAGACCCTGTTTAATATCTGTTCTTAAGAAACAGACCCTGTTTAATTAGCTATTTTAAGAAACAGACCCTATTCAATTAGCTGTTTTCAAGAAACAGACTCTGTTTAATTAGCTGTTCTTAAGAAACAGACCCTGTTTAATTAGCTGTTTTTAAGAGACAGACCCTATTCAATTAGCTGTTTCCAAGAAACAGACTCTGTTTAATTAGCTGTTTTCAAGAAACAGACCCTGTTTAATTAGCTGTTTTAAGAAACAGACCCTGTTTAAAATACAAGATCTTGAATGCTACTAGGTGTTTACTGCTAAAAACGTAAGAAGCAACTAATGATTTTCATTAGGTTTATCACTATTTATTATAAAATGATCAAACCCTCTACGGTAGCGACCTGTATTAATATCACTGTCTTTGTCGATAACTACGAAACCATACTTATCACGCCAACACAAAACACAGAGGTTCTTGAAAGTTTCATAAGACATGTCCGTATTAACATGATCTGTATATACATGTTTTAAATTCAAATCATCCTGTTTAAATAGAATTATAAAATTTACATTATCACGTATGAGATGTTTAGGAATTCTGGTATATGTTTGACATAGATAAAAACAATCTTAATCTTTATGACGCCCCATACTAAAGTATTCTCGAATAATATCTTGCTTGTCACATGCTACGTCATCAAAAATTACAACTGAATTATTTTTAGCATCAACGGGTTTTCCTACTGTATTACTATCTGTGTACGCATAATAACCTATACCTTCAATGGGATCTAATAAACTTTCCAAATACTGATATTTCGGTTGAAATAAAGATTTAGAATAAATGTAAACATTTTCAAAATGTAGTCCATTCTTATTTTCCAATAACGCTATCATAACATTTGTCTTTCCTGATCCCGATGGACCAGTACAAACACATCTAATTGTATTTGGTAACAGTGAACTATGCCGACGTACTCCATCTTGTCTTTGAAAATCGTAATTTTTGACCATAAGTTTATTATTCTGTTCAACAATCTCCATTGCTGAGTATATAAAGCAGCACGATTGTGTCTCGGTCACAGTTCATCACCGACTGTTGACTGGGACAGACGTGTTTGTATTTAAATCATGATCAAAGTACCAAAGAATGAATTATCTTTTCATCACGCGATCAGTCGAGCGCGAAAAGCCATGAAATCAAATTCTGACTTGAATAAATCTGCAAAAGTAGCTTTACGCACAATTAAACGAATAAGAAGAAAAATTAAAAATCCGAGAGTAATATATGTTCCTAAAAAAGGGGGAATTTTACCGCTAATTCCTATATTCGCAGGACTTAGTGCTTTGGGGGCCCTCGGGGGTGGAGCCGCGGGTATCGCAAAGGCTGTAAACGACGCGCGTGCCGCCACTGAACAATTGAAGGAAGCTCAGCGTCATAACAAAATGATGGAATCTATTGCAATAGGTAAGGGTCTGTATTTGAAGCCGTATAGGAAAGGTCTTGGTTTATATGTGTCAAAAAACTTCCAATAAAACTACCATCACGTGCACTAAGTAATTTTGATCTTATTAAATATGCGAAAATTTTAAAAATTGCCCACTTCCGAGGCGTTTTTATGAAAGATAAATTGCCTAGAAGAATAAATCGATATGAATCAGCAATAATTAATTTAGATAATAGTGACAAGCCGGGGTCACACTGGATAGCATATAAAAAACGTGATAATATAGTAACATATTTTGACAGCTATGGTAATTTACCCCCACCAAAAAAATTAGTGTCTTATTTTGGTAAGCATTCTTTAATTAGCTATAATTACGATACATATCAATCATATAACAGCGTGAAGTGTGGACACTTGTGTTTGTCTTTCTTATACGAGCGGACGTAATCATGTCGTTCACATTTACTCTGTTTGGTCAAGGCTCCATTCTTGAAAGACACTTTCACCCCCCGATTGAACTTGATGATAATTCTGAATATTTGCTTGGCTTAATAAGTTTCGAAGCATATAATTCAATTCCAAATATTGAAGAGAGTAATAATAAATTTTATTTACAAAATAATATTATTACGGTCCCTGAAGGTTCCTACGAAATTGAAGACATAAAAAAATATTTATCAAAAAACTTGAGTAAAGATACTGAATTGGAGATTGAGGCTAACAATAATACGCTCAAGTGTGAAATAAAAAGTAATAAAGAAATTAGTTTTGAACCGAGTGATTCTATTGGTAATCTTTTAGGGTTCAAACCGCGTAAACTAAGTGAAAATAAACTCCATGAATCTGATTTTCCCGTTTCTATAACTAAAGTGAATGCAATATGTATTGAGTGTAACATAACTACCAACTCATATTCTAATAATAACAAAGTTCATATATTACATGAATTTTTTCCGCGCGTGCCACCTGGTTTCAAAATTATAGAAACTCCAAACCAAGTTATTTATCTACCAATCAATACGCGTATAATATCATCTCTTAGACTTGAAATAGTGGATCAAGATGGAAACTTCGTCAATTTCAGAGGTGAAGTTGTCACGGTAAGACTACATCTTAAGAAGCAGAATGGGTATTAAGTTCAACTGTCCTTCTCGGCATATAAATAAACCACATTGCTACAAAGATGGCATTATTAAGAAAGCTGTCGTTGAGTTAACACCTCTTAACCACCAGTTTCTCAAGTCTTTAGGATTCAAAATTCGATCTGGATAAACGAAAGAAGCGATTTAAAGCCGTTGTTATTTGGATAAGAATTCAGTATAAAAAATCAAGAAATTTTATTTTATGTATACATCATAATGAACGCTAATATTTTAAATGTTTCGGAAAAAGCTCTGTTCGATGACTCAATTAGTCACGCAGAGAAACACACGCATCAGCCATATGCTTCAACTACTTTGAATAATAATGATGAGATACGAATTCCTATCCAACAGCAAGATATTTATACATACCCCTGGAATAGCTTATTATATATCGAGGGTAAACTTTTAACTCAAGACAACAAAGTTTCAACTACAGCTAAACTGGTAAATAATGCCTCCGCATTTTTATTCAATGAAATTCGGTATGAAGTTGGAGGTGTTGTAATAGATAGAGTTCGGAACCCTGGTTTAACTTCTTGCATGAAAGGTTATGTTTCATATAATGCTAATGAAAGTAAACGCTTACAAAACGCAGGCTGGTCCCCTACATCTGATATTACAAGTCAGATCATTGATAAGAAGGGTAATTTCAACGTATGCATTCCACTAAATATGCTCTTGGGTTTCTGTGAAGATTTTAAAAAAATAATTCTAAATTTGCGACAAGAATTAGTTCTTATACGTAGCAGTTCGGATGTAAATGCCATTGAAGATACTTCAAGTAATATGCAAAAGAAGTTAGATAAAGTGTATTGAAAGATCCCTCACATATCAGTGGCGGACGCAGAACGGTTAATTCTTATGAAGTATATGGAGAAAAGTGTCAACTTGGAAATAGCATTCCGAAGCTGGGAACTTCATGAATACCCTTTACTGCAAAATACACAGCGACATTCATGGCCAATCAAAACATCAACACAGCAGGAGACTCCACGTTTTGTCATCGTTGGATTTTAAACTGACCGCAAAAATAAACATTATAAAAATATGAGTCGATTTGATCATTGTAATTTGACTAATATTAAATTATATTTGAACTCCGAGATATATCCATATGATAATCTGGATCTCAATTTTAATAGTAACCAATGGGCTATGTTATATGAAATGTACACTCAATTTCAATTGTCTTACTATGAACGACCATGTGAACCTATTTTCACACCACATGAATTTGTAACTTTAGCACCACTTGTTGTCATAGATTGTTCACATCAGAGTGAGACACTGAAATCGGGTAGTGTAGATATAAGGTTAGAATTTGAAACTAATGAAAATGTGCCTGATAATACTGCAGCTTATTGTTTAATATTGCATGATAAAATAATTAATTATAATCCTCTAACTAATTCTGTAAGTAGTCTATAAAGTTTCAATTTTGTATTTATTATTTTTTTTTTTCTTTTATAAATAAAATATGTTTGAAAATTTATTACTTTTATTCCTCTCACGCACATTCCTAAAACCTTGGTAACACTGCTCATATGCTTTCCAGGGAACCGTTGGCAACACTGCTATGCAGGTACTTAAGCGAGACACTTTGAATATTACAGACACTTGCATTTTGATTAACATGGCGAGTCTTGCTGAGCTCAGTACCAATATTCTCAAAACACTTGATAAAACTGTGAAATTTTTGAATAAATCAGAAGATTATATTCGTTTAATCAAACAAATTAATAAGTTTATTCTATTGATTAATAAAGCTTTGAAAAAGAACAAAACAGTAAATGGAAATTTGTTTCAGTTAGAATCTAACTTAGCATTGTTCAAGTTTTGGCGGGAGAAAATCAAAGAATCAAAACGAGGTGCTGGTCTAACTAAATCAAATTCAAGAAAACTAATTTGGCAGGATTTACAATCATGCTCTGATTGTCGTATACGTACGTATGATTGTTAATATAAAATATAAAGATCCTGCTTTATTTTTAAAAAAATGTTTCAGAATATTTTCGAATAAAATAAATCAATCGTTGAAATTATCTCCATTGAAAGTAAATGTTATATTCAGTGCAAATTTTATTATGCCTAAAACAGAAGCAGTAGAAATAAAATCATTTTGTACATCTAATGCAATTATAACTAAAACTACAAATATAAGCGAATGGTATCACGATAATATTGAAGATAAAATATTAACTAAATTATCTGAATTCGCCGAGCGCGATTCCGGTTGGAGTTTATTTGAAATTTTACACTTTAAAATTAATATCAATAAATACATTCCTATTGGAGGCGGCTCATATATTGAACTTCCAACTGATATTAAACAAAAACAAGCTGTTATCAATGTGAAAAATAAAGATGATTATTGTTTCTTGTGGGCCATTGTTTCTGCTTTGTATCCTGCAAATAATAATGTAGACCGAACTTCATCATATCCTCATTCTAGTCAAGTTTTGAAATATGAAGGTCTAGCTTTTCCGTTACAGTTAACAGATGTACCAAAATTTGAAAAATTAAATAATATATCAATTAATGTTTATACTTTAGAAAAAGTATCTAAAACTAAGAATCAGATAGTTCCAATATATTTATCTAAATTTGAATATGGAGAATGTATTCATCTGCTCATGATATACAAAAATGATGATGATGAAGGAAGTGAAGAAATGGAATGTGATAATACAAATGAAATTATCAGAAGTATCAAGACAAATGTAAATTATCATTTTATGTGGATAAAAAATTTATCTAGGCTTCTAGCAAAACAAATTTCCAAACATAATGAGAAAAATTATTTTTGCGATAGATGTTTAAATCATTTTAAAACAGAGGCTATACTTAGACAGCATTATTTGGACTGTAAGTTAATAAATGAATGTCGCGTTGAATTACCAACAGAAGAAAATAAATTTTTGAAATTTAAAAACTTCCATCATCAAGATCAAGTACCTTTCGTAATATACGCTGATATAGAATCTATACTACAGAAACAAGTTGAAATTCAAAATAAAAATTCGCAAAAAGTTCATAAACATATTCCATGTAGTATAAGCATTCTATTTGAAATGTTCATATGATAATTCACTATCGTTTTTTAAACTAAACAGAAGTCCAAATTGTATTGACTGGTTTTCAAATCAACTTTATAAAATTGCTGAATTTATAAATGAAAGATTTGGAAATCCTGAACCACTAATTATGACAAAAGAACAAGAACTTCAATTTTCAAATGAAAAAAAATGTCATATTTGTAGAAAGCCATTTTTACCATCAGATATTAAAGTTCGCGATCACAACCATTCTATATCTACGAATAGTTATAGAGGAGCCGCCCACCAGGCGTGTAATTTGAATTTCAAGAAGTCGCATGCCATTCCTGTAGTGTTTCATAATCTTAGCAATTATGATGCTCATTTTATTATAAAAAACATCGCTAACGGATTTCCTGGTCAGGTATCTCTTCTACCAATAAACAAAGAGCGATATATCTCATTCACAAAATATGTAAAAAATACAAAAATTAATTTCAGATTTATAGACTCCTTCCGATTTATGGCTAGTAGTATTGAAAAATTATCATCATATTTGGATGAGAATGAAAAATTAATTACAAGGGAATTTTGTAAAGATGAAATCAAATTTAAATTACTAACTCGAAAGGGTGTATTTCCCTATGAGTATGTTGACTGTTGGATTAAATTTGAAGAAAGTTGTTTACCAAAATTAGAAAATTTTTTTAGCTCTTTAAAAAATGAAAACATCAGTCAGGACGATTATACGCACGCACTTGATGTTTGGCAGGTATTTGACATAAAAACTCTGGGAGAATATTCAGATCTTTATCTTGCGACAGATGTGCATTTATTAGCGGATGTATTTGAAAGTTTTCGTAAAAATTGTTTCGAAACATATAAATTAGATGCACTGCATTATTATACTGCTCCTGGTTTGGCATTTGACGCAATGTTGAAATTAACTAATATAAAACTTGAGTTATTAACAGATGTTGGAAAACTTTTATTTATTGAAAAAGGTATACGCGGAGGTCTTGTACAAGTTTCAAAACGATATGCAAAAGCGAATAACAAATATATGGGTGAATCTTATGATCCTGAATTTGATGAGAGTTATTTAATGTATTTCGATGTTAATAACTTATACGGAGCCGCAATGTGTCAGTATTTACCTTTTGGAAATTTTGAATGGATTGAACCGTCTGAATTTTATAATATTGATTTAATGAACATGCCTGAAAATTCTGAAATAGGATATATATTTGAGGTAGATTTAAATTACCCTGATAGATTACATAAACTTCACAATGATTTACCTCTGTGTCCTGAAAATTTTACTCCGCCAACATCTAAATATTCGAAATTAGTTGCACATTTGTATAACAGAAAAAATTATGTTATTCATTACCAAAACTTGAAACAGTGTATAAGTCTAGGTCTAGAAATTACGTGTGTTCATAGAATTTTAAAATTTAGTCAAAGTCAATGGCTAAAACCTTATATAGATTTAAATACTGATTTAAGAAAAAAATCAAATAATGAGTTTGAAAAAAAATTTTTTAAACTTTTAAACAATGCAGTTTTTGGTAAAACAATGGAAAATGTTAGAAAACATAAGGATGTTAGATAAGTGAATCAATGGGATGGTAGATATGGAGCCAAAGCGCTAATAGCTAAACCAAATTTCCATAGCTGTGCGATTTTAGACGATGATATTATATTAATTGAAATGAGTAAAAAAACAGTAACTTTTAATAAACCTATTTATGTCGGTTTTCAATTTTGGATATTTCGAAAACATACATTTATGATTTTCATTATAATTATGTGAAACAAAATTTAGGTGCAAGAGCTCAACATTGTTACACTGATACAGACAGTCTAATTTATTTGTTTAAAAATGTAGATATTTACGAAATTATGAAAAGAGATATTCACAAGTTTGACACGTCTGATTATTTAATCGATAATGTTTATAACATGCCCTTAGTGAATGAAAAAGTACTTGGCTTGATGAAAGATGAAAATAATGGTTATATTATGAGTGAGTTTATAGGTCTACGAGCAAAAATGTATGCTTACAAGACACTTATTTCAAATACATATAAAGTAAGTAAAAAAGCTAAAGGTGTTACAAAAGCTACAGTAAATTCTATAAATTTTGACGATTATTATAAATGTCTTTTTAATAACGAGTCTGTAACAAAATCACAGACTTTAATTACATCCAAAAATCATGAAGTATTTACAATTAAACAAAATAAGTTGGCTTTATGCGCGAAAGATGACAAACGAATAGTTAACAATATTTTTACAAGCACATATTCACATGGTTACAACTTCGTGGTGGCTGGAAATCAGATGGAATTTCAAGAGAACTTGAAATGCACTATTATATTTTGAAATATGTATGTATATATGAATAAAGTTATTTATGTGTAATCTTGTGTTTTATTTTCCTAATATCCTTTCCTTTTCTTCGCAATTAGGATGCATATAGGTTATTTATACTTTATGACACTTATAAATTTCGTTTGTTTGTGAGTCATTGTCACGGTTTATGAATAACAATTAAAAATCCTCACGCTTGCTAAAGTGAATGTAAAAATTGGGGTACATAAATTTATAAACATTCATGACATACATCTAACAACATATGGTAAAAATGCGGGTTAAACGGTTTGCTAATTCCTGTGCAATTGAGGGTTTAATTAATTAGGGTGCATGAATATGATGAGTCATCTTTTGAAGTCCAGACACACGTGTTAATTAATAAGTATAACCAATGCTGGTTGGGGTGCATAAATTAAAATTCAAAAATCAATACTAACAAAAACGTCTTCAAGCCTATGTCTCAAGATTCAACCAACGTCTTCAGCCAACGCCTTCAGCCAACGTCAGTCAACGTCTATGTCTCAAGATTCAACCAACGTCTTCAGCCAACACCTTCAGCCAACGTCAGTCAACGTCTTCGCGGGCTGCCGCGGCGGCCGGTCCGCACCACCCTCCCCAACGCAACCATTGAACTCCCCCTCCCGTCTTACCCCTTGAACTCTATACCCCCCTCAGATACCTCCCCTTGATCCCGTACTCTCCTTGCTCTACTACTCACGAGGTACGATGTTTTTGTCGATGGATTCATACATATCATGAGGTCCTGGATAGGAATATGAACTTCTTGATTGTAAAAATCTGCCAGGAAAAGCGTGATTTCGACTTATTCCAAAGTTTGTAAAACTGCGGATAGCACTCTAAGAACACGAAATATGATGTATTTGGTGCTAGATTCTGCCATATAACGCATTTCTGAAGCAAAATCTTGCTTCTGAGCAGATTTACAGAATCAAAAATTTCTCAACGAAACTCAGAAAAAACGCTGATAGCTCGCTGGAAACGCAAAATTTTGTGCATTTGAGGGCGGATTCATGCGTATTATGTTGTATTGGATAGATTTATGTGATTTGCGATACTTTGAAACTGCTCAGAATGTGGTAATTTTGACTTATTTCAAACTTCATATAACTGCAGATAGCGCTCTGAAAACACGAGATACGATGTTTCTGTCGATGAATTCATACATATTATGAGGTCCCAGATAGGAATATGACCTTTTTGATTGTGAAAATCTGCGCGGCAAACCGTGATCTCGACTTATTCCAAAGTTTGTAAAACTGCAAATAGCACTCTAAAAACACGGAATATGATGTATTTGGTGCTAGATTTTGCCATATAACGCATTTTTGGAGCAAAATCTTGCTTCTGAGCAGATTTACAGAATCAAAAATTTCTCAACGAGACTCTAATAAAACGCTGATAACTTGATGGAAACGCAAAAAATCGTGCATTTGAGAACGAATTTATGCGTACTATGTTGTATGTGATAGATTTATGTGATTTGCGATACTTTGAAACTGCTCAGAATGTGGTAATTTTGACTTATTTCAAACTTCATATAACTGCAGATAGCGCTCTGATAACACGAGATACGATGTTTTTGTCGATGGATTCATACATATTATGAGGTCTTGGATAGAAATATGAACTTTTGGATTGTGAAAATCTGCGCGGAAAAGCGTGATCTCGACTTATTCCAAAGTTTGTAGAACTGCAAATTGCACTCTAAAAACACGAAACATGATGTAATTGGTGCTAGATTCTGCCATATAACGCATTTTTGAAGCAAAATCTTGCTTCTGAGCAGATTTACAAAATCAAAAATTTCTCAACAAGACTCAGAAAAAACGCTGATAACTCGCTGAAAACGTAAGATTTTTTGCATTTGAGGACGGATTCATGCGTATTATGTTGTATTGGATAGATTTATGTGATTTGCGATACTTTGAAACTGCTCAGAATGTGGTAATTTTGACTTATTTCAAACTTCATATAACTGCGGATAGCGCTCTGAAAACACGAGATACGATGGTTTTGTCGATGGATTCATACATATTATGAGGTCCTGGATAGGATTATGAACTTTTTGATTGCGAAAATCTGCGCGGAAAAGCGTGATCTCGACTAATTCCAAAGTTTGTAAAACTGCAAATAGCACTCTAAGAACACGGAATATGATGTATTTGGTGCTTAATTCTGCCATATAACGCATTTTTGAAGCAAAATCTTGCTTCTGAGCAGATCTACAAAATCAAAAGTTTCTCAACGAGACTCAGAAAAAACGCTGATAACTCGCTGGAAACGCAAAATTTTGTGCATTTGAGGACGGATTAATCCGAATTATGTTGTATTGGATAGATTTATGTGATTTGCGATACTTTGGAACTGCTCAGAATGTGGTAATTTTGACTTATTCCAAACTTCATATAACTGCAGATAGCGCTTTGAAAACACGAGATACGATGTTTTTGTCGATGGATTCATACATATTATAAGGTCCTGGATAGAAATATGAACTTTTTGATAGTGAAAATCTGCTCGGAAAAGCGTGATCTCGACTTATTCCAAAGTTTGTGAAACTGCAAATAGCACTCTATGTTGTATTGGATAGATTTATGTGATTTGCGATACTTTGAAACTGCTCAGAATGTGGTAATTTTGACTTATTTCAAACTTCATATAACTGCAGATAGCGCTCTGGAAACACGAGATACGATGTTTTTGTCGATGGATTCGTACATATTATGAGGACCTGGATAGGAATATGAACTTTTTGATTGCGAAAATCTATGCGGAAAAGCGTGATCTCGACTTATCTCAAAGTTTGTAAAACTGCAAATAGCACTCTTAAAACACGAAATATGATGTATTTGGTGCCAGATTTTGCCATATAACGCATTTTTGAAGCAAAATCTTGCTTCTGAGCAGATTTACAAAATCAAAAATTTCTCAACAAGACTCAGAAAAAACGCTGATAACTCGCTGAGAACGCAAGATTTTTTGCATTTTAGGACGGATTCATGCGTATTATGTTGTATTAGATAGATTTATGTGATTTGCGATACTTTGAAACTGCTCAGAATGTGGTAATTCTGACTTATTTCAAACTTAATATAACTGCAGATAGCGCTCTGAAAACACAAGATACGATGTTTTTGTCGATGGATTCATACATATTATGAGGTCCTGGATAGGAATATGAACTTTTTGATTGAGAGAATCTGTGCGGGAAAGCGTGATCTCGACTTATTTCAAAGTTTGTAAAACTGCAAATAGCACTCTAAAAGCACAAAATATGATGTATTTGGTGCTAGATTTCGCCATATAACGCATTTTTGAAGCAAAATCTTGCTTCTGAGCAGATTTACAGAATCAAAAATTTCTCAACGAGACTCAGAAAAAACGCTTATAATTCGCAGGAAACACAAAATTTTGTGCATTTGAGGATGGATCCATGCGTATTATGTTGTATTGGATAGATTTATGTGATTTGCGATACTTTGAAACTGCTCAGAATGTGGTTATTCTGACTTATTCCAAACTTCATATAACTGCAGATAGCGCTCTAAAAACACGAGATACGATGTTTTTGTCGATGGATTCATACATATTATGAGGTCCTGGATAGGAATATGAACTCTTTGATTGTGAAAATCAGCGCGGAAAAGCGTGATCTCGACTTATCCCAAAGTTTGTAAATCTGCAAATAGCACTCTTTAAACACGAAACATGATGTAATTGGTGCTAGATTCTGCCATATAACGCATTTTTCAAGCAAAATCTTGCTTCTGAGCAGATTTACAGGATCAAAAATTTCTCAACCAGACTCAGAAAAAACGCTGATAACTCGCTGAAAACGCAAGATTTTTTGCATTTGAGGACGGATTCATGCGTATTATGTTGTATTGGATAGATTTATGTGATTTGCGATACTTTGAAACTGCTCAGAATGTGGTAATTTTGACTTATTTCAAACTTCATATAACTGCAGATAGCATTCTGAAAACACGAGATACGATGTTTTTGTCGATGGGTTCATACATATTATGAGGTCCTGGATAGGATTATGAACTTTTTGATTGCGAAAATCTGCGCGGGAAAGCGTGATCTCGATTAATTCCAAAGTTTGTAAAACTGCAAATAGCACTCTAAGAACACAACACGGAATATGATGTATTTGGTGCTTAATTCTGCCATATAACGCATTTTTGAAGCAAAATCTTGCTTCTGAGCAGATCTACAAAATCAAAAGTTTCTCAACGAGACTCAGAAAAAACGCTGATAACTCGCTGGAAACGCAAAGTTTTGTGCATTTGAGGACGGATTAATCCGAATTATGTTGTATTGGATAGATTTATGTAATTTGCGATACTTTGAAATTGCTCAGAATGTGGTAATTTTGACTTATTTCAAACTTCATATAACTGCAGATAGCGCTCTGGAAACACGAGATATGATGTTTTTGTCGATGGATTCGTACATATTATGAGGACCTGGATAGGAATATGAACTTTTTGATAGTGAAAATCTGCTTGGAAAAGCGTGATCTCGACTTATTCCAAGGTTTGTGAAACTGCAAATAGCACTCTATGTTGTATTGGATAGATTTATGTGATTTGCGATACTTTGAAACTGCTCAGAATGTGGTAATTTTGACTTATTTCAAACTTCATATAACTGCAGATAGCGCTCTGGAAACACGAGATACGATGTTTTTGTCGATGGATTCGTACATATTATGAGGACCTGGATAGGAATATGAACTTTTTGATTGTGAAAATCTGCGCGGGAAAGCGTGATCTCGACTTATCCCAAAGTTTGTAAAACTGCGAATAGCACTCTTAAAACACAAAATATGATGTATTTGGTGCTGAATTCTGCCATATAAGGCATTTTTGAACAGATTCTTGCTTCTGAGCAGTTTTACAGAATCAAAAATTTCACAACGAGACTCAGAGAAAACGCTGATAACTCGCTGGAAACGCAAAATTTTGGGCATTTGAGAAAGGATTCATGCGTATTATGTTGTATTGGATAGATTTATGTGATTCGCGATACTTTGAAACTGTTCAGAATGTAGTAATTTTGACTTATTTCAAACTTCATATAACTGCAGATAGCGCTCTGAAAACACAAGATACTGTGTTTCTGTCAATGGATTCATACATATTATGAGGTTCTGGATAGGAATATGAACTCTTTGATTGTTAAAATCTGCGCGGAAAAGCGTGATCTCGTCTTATTCCAATGTTTGTAAAACTGCAAATAGCATTCTAAAAATACGGAATATGATGTATTTGGTGCTAAATTCTGTCATTTAACGCATTTTTGAAGCAAAATCTTGCTTCTGAGCAGATTTACAAAATCAAAAATTTCTCAACAAGACTCAGAAAAAACGCTGATAACTCGCTGAGAACGCAAGATTTTTTGCATTTTAGGACGGATTCATGCGTATTATGTTGTATTAGATAGATTTATGTGATTTGCGATACTTTGAAACTGCTCAGAATGTGGTAATTCTGACTTATTTCAAACTTAATATAACTGCAGATAGCGCTCTGAAAACACAAGATACGATGTTTTTGTCGATGGATTCATACATATTATGAGGTCCTGGATAGGAATATGAACTTTTTGATTGAGAGAATCTGTGCGGGAAAGCGTGATCTCGACTTATTTCAAAGTTTGTAAAACTGCAAATAGCACTCTAAAAGCACAAAATATGATGTATTTGGTGCTAGATTTCGCCATATAACGCATTTTTGAAGCAAAATCTTGCTTCTGAGCAGATTTACAGAATCAAAAATTTCTCAACGAGACTCAGAAAAAACGCTTATAATTCGCAGGAAACACAAAATTTTGTGCATTTGAGGATGGATCCATGCGTATTATGTTGTATTGGATAGATTTATGTGATTTGCGATACTTTGAAACTGCTCAGAATGTGGTTATTCTGACTTATTCCAAACTTCATATAACTGCAGATAGCGCTCTAAAAACACGAGATACGATGTTTTTGTCGATGGATTCATACATATTATGAGGTCCTGGATAGGAATATGAACTCTTTGATTGTGAAAATCAGCGCGGAAAAGCGTGATCTCGACTTATCCCAAAGTTTGTAAATCTGCAAATAGCACTCTTTAAACACGAAACATGATGTAATTGGTGCTAGATTCTGCCATATAACGCATTTTTCAAGCAAAATCTTGCTTCTGAGCAGATTTACAGGATCAAAAATTTCTCAACCAGACTCAGAAAAAACGCTGATAACTCGCTGAAAACGCAAGATTTTTTGCATTTGAGGACGGATTCATGCGTATTATGTTGTATTGGATAGATTTATGTGATTTGCGATACTTTGAAACTGCTCAGAATGTGGTAATTTTGACTTATTTCAAACTTCATATAACTGCAGATAGCATTCTGAAAACACGAGATACGATGTTTTTGTCGATGGGTTCATACATATTATGAGGTCCTGGATAGGATTATGAACTTTTTGATTGCGAAAATCTGCGCGGGAAAGCGTGATCTCGATTAATTCCAAAGTTTGTAAAACTGCAAATAGCACTCTAAGAACACAACACGGAATATGATGTATTTGGTGCTTAATTCTGCCATATAACGCATTTTTGAAGCAAAATCTTGCTTCTGAGCAGATCTACAAAATCAAAAGTTTCTCAACGAGACTCAGAAAAAACGCTGATAACTCGCTGGAAACGCAAAGTTTTGTGCATTTGAGGACGGATTAATCCGAATTATGTTGTATTGGATAGATTTATGTAATTTGCGATACTTTGAAATTGCTCAGAATGTGGTAATTTTGACTTATTTCAAACTTCATATAACTGCAGATAGCGCTCTGGAAACACGAGATATGATGTTTTTGTCGATGGATTCGTACATATTATGAGGACCTGGATAGGAATATGAACTTTTTGATAGTGAAAATCTGCTTGGAAAAGCGTGATCTCGACTTATTCCAAGGTTTGTGAAACTGCAAATAGCACTCTATGTTGTATTGGATAGATTTATGTGATTTGCGATACTTTGAAACTGCTCAGAATGTGGTAATTTTGACTTATTTCAAACTTCATATAACTGCAGATAGCGCTCTGGAAACACGAGATACGATGTTTTTGTCGATGGATTCGTACATATTATGAGGACCTGGATAGGAATATGAACTTTTTGATTGTGAAAATCTGCGCGGGAAAGCGTGATCTCGACTTATCCCAAAGTTTGTAAAACTGCGAATAGCACTCTTAAAACACAAAATATGATGTATTTGGTGCTGAATTCTGCCATATGAGGCATTTTTGAAGCAGATTCTTGCTTCTGAGCAGTTTTACAGAATCAAAAATTTCACAACGAGACTCAGAGAAAACGCTGATAACTCGCTGGAAACGCAAAATTTTGGGCATTTGAGAAAGGATTCATGCGTATTATGTTGTATTGGATAGATTTATGTGATTCGCGATACTTTGAAACTGTTCAGAATGTAGTAATTTTGACTTATTTCAAACTTCATATAACTGCAGATAGCGCTCTGAAAACACAAGATACTGTGTTTCTGTCAATGGATTCATACATATTATGAGGTTCTGGATAGGAATATGAACTCTTTGATTGTTAAAATCTGCGCGGAAAAGCGTGATCTCGTCTTATTCCAATGTTTGTAAAACTGCAAATAGCATTCTAAAAATACGGAATATGATGTATTTGGTGCTAAATTCTGTCATATAACGCATTTTTGAAGCAAAATCTTGCTTCTGAGCAGATTTACAAAATCAAAAATTTCTCAACAAGACTCAGAAAAAACGCTGATAACTCGCTGAGAACGCAAGATTTTTTGCATTTTAGGACGGATTCATGCGTATTATGTTGTATTGGATAGATTTATGTGATTTGCGATACTTTGAAACTGCTCAGAATGTGGTAATTTTGACTTATTTCAAACTTCATATAACTGCAGATAGCGCTCTGAAAACACGAGATACGATGTTTTTGTCGATGGATTCATACATATTATGAGGTCCTGGATAGGATTATGGACTTTTTGATTGCGAAAATCTGCGCGGAAAAGCGTAATCTCGACTAATTCCAAAGTTTGTAAAACTGCAAATAGCACTCTGAGAACACGGAATATGATGTATTTGGTGCTTAATTCTGCCATATAACGCATTTTTGAAGCAAAATCTTGCTTCTGAGCAGATCTACAAAATCAAAAGTTTCTCAACAAGACTCAGAAAAAACGCTGAAAACTCGCTGGAAACGCAAAATTTTGTGCATTTGAGGACGGATTAATCCGGATTATGTTGTATTGGATAGATTTATGTGATTTGCGATACTTTGGAACTGCTCAGAATGTGGTAATTTTGACTTATTCCAAACTTCATATAACTGCAGATAGCGCTTTGAAAACACGAGATACGATGTTTTTGTCGATGGATTCGTACATATTATAAGGTCCTGGATAGAAATATGAACTTTTTGATAGTGAAAATCTGCTTGGAAAAGCGTGATCTCGACTTATTCCAAGGTTTGTGAAACTGCAAATAGCACTCTATGTTGTATTGGATAGATTTATGTGATTTGCGATACTTTGAAACTGCTCAGAATGTGGTAATTTTGACTTATTTCAAACTTCATATAACTGCAGATAGCGCTCTGGGAACACGAGATACGATGTTTTTGTCGATGGATTCGTACATATTATGAGGACCTGGATAGAAATATGAACTTTTTGATTGTGAAAATCTGCGCGGGAAAGCGTGATCTCGACTTATCCCAAAGTTTGTAAAACTGCGAATAGCACTCTAAAAACACAAAACATGATGTATTTGGTGCTGAATTCTGCCATATAAGGCATTTTTGAAGCAGATTCTTGCTTCTGAGCAGTTTTACAGAATCAAAAATTTCTCAACGAGACTCAGAGAAAACGCTGATAACTCGCTGGAAACGCAAAATTTTGTGCATTTGAGAAAGGATTCATGCGTATTATGTTGTATTGGATAGATTTATGTGATTCGCGATACTTTGAAACTGTTCAGAATGTAGTAATTTTGACTTATTTCAAACTTCATATAACTGCAGATAGCGCTCTGAAAACACAAGATACTGTGTTTCTGTCGATGGATTCATACATATTATGAGGTTCTGGATAGGAATATGAACTCTTTGATTGTTAAAATCTGCGCGGAAAAGCGTGATCTCGTCCTATTCCAATGTTTGTAAAACTGCAAATAGCATTCTAAAAATACGGAATATGATGTATTTGGTGCTAAATTCTGTCATATAACGCATTTTTGAAGCAAAATCTTGCTTCTGAGAAGATTTACAGAATCAAAAATTTCTCAACAAGACTCAGAGAAAACGCTGATAACTCGCTGGAAACGCAAAATTTTGTGCATTTAAGGACGGATTCATGCGTATTGTGTTGTATTGGACAGATTTATGTGATTTGCGATACTTTGAAACTGTTCAGAATGTGGTAATTTTGACTTATTTCAAACTTCATATAACCGCAGATAGCGTCCTGAAAACACGAAATATTATGTTTTTGTCGATAGATTCATACATATTATGAGGTACTGGATAGGAATATGAATTTTTTGATTGTAAAAATCTGCGCGGAAAAGCGTGATTTGGACTTATTCCAAAGTTTGTATAACTGCAAATAGCGCTCTAAAAACACGAACTATGATGTATTTGGTGCTAGATTCTGCAATATAACTTATTTTTGGAGCAAAATCTTGCTTCTGAGCAGATTTGAAGAATCCAAAATTTCTCAACGAGACTCAGAAAAAACGCTGATAACTCGCTGGAAATGCAAAATTTTTTGCATTTTAGGACGGATTTATGCGTATTATGTTGTATTTGATAGATTTATGTGATTTGCGATACTTTGAAACTGCTCAGAATGTGGTAATTTTGACTTATTTCAAACTTCATATAACTGCAGATAGCGCTCTGAGAACACGAGATACGATGTTTTTGTCGATGGATTCATACATATTATGAGGTCCTGGATAGGAATATGATTTTTTTGATTATAAAAATCTGCCCGGAAAAGCGTGATCTCGACTCATTCCAAAGTTTGTAAAACTGCAAATAGCACTCCAAAAGCACGAAATATGATGTATTTTGTGCTAGATTCTGCCATATAACGCATTTTTGAAGCAAGATCTTGCTTCTGAGCAGATTCACAGAATCAAAAATTTCTCAACGATACTCAGAAAAAACGCTGATAACTCGCTGGAAATGCAAATTTTTTTGCATTTGAGGACGGGTTCATGCATATTATGTTGTACTGGATATATTCATTTGATTTGCGATACTTTGAAACTGCTCAGAATGTGGTAATTTTGACTTATTTCAAACATCATATAACTGCAGATAGCGCTTTGAAAACACAGAATACGATGTTCCTGTCGATGAATTCATACATATTATGAGGTCTTGGATAGGAATATGAACTTTTTGATTGTGAAAATCTGCGCGGAGAAGCGTGATCTCGACTTATTCCAAAGTTTGTAAAACTGCAAATAGCACTCTAAAAACACGAAATATGATGTATTTGGTGCTAGATTCTGCCATATAACGCATTTTTGAAGCAAAATCTTGCTTCTGAGCAGATTTTCGGAATCAAAAATTTCTCAACGAGACTCAGAAAACACGCTTATAACTCGCTGGAAATGCAAAATTTTGTGCATTTGAGGACGGATTCATGCGTATTATGTTGTATTGGATAGATTTATGTGATTTGCGATACTTTGAAACTGCTCAGAATGTGGTAATTTTGACTTATTTCAAACTTCATATAACTGCAGATAGCGCTCTGAAAACACGAGATACGATGTTTCTGTCGATGGATTCATACATATCATGAGGTCCTGGATATGGATATGAACTTTTTGATTGTGAAAATCTGTGCAGAAAAGCGTGATCTCGACTCATTCTAAAGTTCGTTAAACTGCAAATAGCAATCTAAAAACACGAAATATGATGTATTTGGCGCAAGATTCTGCCATATAACGCATTTTTGGAGCAAAATCTTGCTTCTGAGCAGATTTACAGAATTAAAAATTTCTCAACGATACTCACAATAAACGCAGATAACTCGCTGGAAATGCAAAATTTTTAGCATTTGAGGACGGATTCATGCGTATTATGCTGTATTGGATAGATTTATGTGATTTGCGATACTTTGAAACTGCTCAGCATGTGGTAATTTTGACTTATTTCAAACTCCATATAACTGCAGATAGCGCTCTGAAAACACGAGATACGATGCTTTTGTCGATATATTCATACATATTATGAGGTCCTGGATAGGAATATGAACTTTTTCTTTGTGAAAATCTGCGCGGAAAAGCGTGATCTCGACTTATTCCAAAGTTTGTAAGACTGCAAAAAGCACTCTTAAAACAGTACATATGATGTTTTTGGTGCTAAATTTTGCCATATAACGCATTTTTGAAGCAAAGTCTTGCTTCTGAGCAGATTAACAGAATCAAAAATTTCTCAACGAGACTCAGAAAAAACGCTGATAACTCGCTGAAAACGCAAAATTTTGTGCATTTGAGAACGGATTCATGCGTATTATGTTGTATGGGATAGATTTATGTGATTTGTGATACTTTGAAACTGCTCAGAATGTGGTAATTTTGACTTATTTCAAACTTCATATAGCTGCAGATAGCGCTCTTGAAACACGAGATACGATATTTTTGTCGATGGATTCATACATATTATGAGGTCCTGGATAGGAATATGAACTTTTTGATTGTGAAAATCTGCGCGGAAAAGCGTGATCTCGACTCATTCCAAAGTTTGTAAAACTGCGCATAGCACTCTAAAAACCCGGAATATGATGTATTTGGTGCTAAATTCTGCCATATGACGCATTTTTGAAGCAAAATATTGCTTCTGAGCAGATTTACTGAATCAAAAATTTCTTAACGCGACTCAGAAAAAACGCTGATAACTCGCTGGAAATGCCAAATTTTGTGCATTCGAGGACAGATTCATGCGTATTATGTTGTATTATAGATTTATGTGATTTGCGATACTTTGAAACTGCTCCGAATGTGGTAATCTTGACTTATTTCAAACTTCATATAACTGCAGATAGCGCTCTGAAAACACGAGATACAATGTTTTTGTCGATGGATTCATACATATTATGAGGTCCTGGATAGTTATATGAACGTTTTGATTGTGAAAATCTGCGCGGAAAAGCGTGATCTCAACTTATTCCAAAGTTTGTAAAACTGCAAATAGCACTCTTAAAACACGAAATATGATGTATTTGGTGCCAGATTCTGCCATATAACGCATTTTTGAAGCAAAATCTTGCTTCTGAGAAGATTTACAGAATCAAAAATTTCTCAACGAGACTCAGAAAAAACGCTATAACTCGCTGGAAACGCAAAATTTTTCGCATTTGACGACGGATTCATGCGTATTATGTTGTATTGGATAGATTTATGTGATTTGCGATACTTTGAAACTGCTTAGAATGTGGTAATTTTGACTTATTTCAAACTTCATATAGCTGCAGATAGCGCTCTGGAAACACGAGATACGATGTTTTTGTCGATGGATTCATACATATTATGATGTCCTGGATAGGAATATGAACTTGTTGACTGTGAAAATTTGCGCGAAAAAGCGTGATCTATACTTATTCCAAAGTTGGTAAAACTGCAAATAGCACTCTAGAAACACAAAATATGATGTATTTGGTGCTAGATTCTGCCATATAATGCATTTTTGAGGCAAAATCTTGCTTCTGAGCAGATTTACAGAATCAAAAATTTCTCAACGAGACTCAGAAAAAACGCTGATAACTCGCTGGAAGCGCAAAATTTTCTGCATTTGACGACGGATTCATAGGTATTATGTTGTATTGGATAGATTTGTGTGATTTGCGATACTTTGAAACTGCTCAGAATGTGGTAATTTTGACTTATCTCAAACTCCATATAACTGCAGATAGCGCTCTGAAAACACGAGATACGATGTTTTTGTCGATGGATTTATACATATCATGAGGTCCTGGATAGGAATATGAACTTCTTGATTGTGAAAATCTGCCCGGAAGAGCGTGATTTCGACTTATTCCAAAGTTTGTAAAACTGCGGATAGCACTCTAAGAACACAAAATATGATGTATTTGGTGCTAGATTCTGCCATATAACGCTTTTCTGAAGCAAAATCTTGCTTCTGAGCAGATTTACAGATAAATAGACTTTTTTGATTTTAATTCTGTATATTTTATTTTATTTTTGGCGTTTGATGCATAAGACTCAATCACCCAGATAAGTCTTCGGTTGCTGATCATGCCATTGAGTTTTTGCACGACATCAAGTTCGAAGAAACAAGAATAATTGCAAGATGCTCATCCATTCATGGTAGATTGGTCAGGGAAGCGATTGAAATAATTAAAGATCCGAATAATTACAACCATACTGATGGTTTTGAATTGGCAAATGTTTGGCTTCCAATAATCAATAATAGACATACATAATTTGTAAAATATTTGTCTTGATCATTATTTTTATTACGTTCATGTACATAATTGTAACTCAATTTTTGTAAAAAATTTTTATGACATGTTTGGACTTTGGAACTGTGTGCGTCCGCAAGAACGGGACATCGTCCTTGTATGTTATATTAATTCATTCATTTTTGACTATAATAATTGTCAAGACTCATATTATTTTATTCATTTGTAATAGTTATTCCTGATTTGTGAAATATTTGTCTTGACACTTGTTTTGTTATATTCATGTAGATGTAGATTATTGAAATTCAGTTTTTCTGTTAAAAAAATTTTTATGACATGTTTGGACCTTGGAACTGTGTGCGTTGCAGAAACGGGACATCGTCCTAATGTGTTATATCAATTAAATCTTTTTCTCTTTAATAATTGTCAAGACTCATATCGTTGATTCCTCTGTTGAGGTTTTTACGTGGTTTTTCCTCAGACTTTGGGTAAATGCCAGAGGAATTTTGTTCTTTTTGCACTAAATGTGGAATCCACGTATTCACATCTAGTTATCTGTATATTTTCAATTTTTAATATCTAATTATCTAGATACCTTCTTGCCTTGTTTATTTTTGTATCATTTTTTTTGATGAAGACGCTCGGTTAGAGAGTCGAAACGTCAAAAATAAAATAAAATATACAGAATTAAAATCAAAAAAGTCTATTTATTTTGATATAATTCTGAAAGAATGTATAGATCATTAAGAATACTCTATGGTGAGCAAGTAATAAAAAAGATCAAGATTTTTGAAAAAACATCAATAAAAAAGGCAAGTAGATTATGTGATTTAGCATTTCTAAAACGTTGTAGAGACTCTGATGTTCTACCAAATTGCACCAAACTCGTTTCTCATATTAAAACATCACGTGCGAAACATATTTTACGTAAATCTGGTTTTTTGTTACTACGTGAACGTATTGGTGACATTCGTAAAACTATTAATCAACTAGATAGTTTTCTACTAGATCTACATCTATTTTTGAGCAATACATTAGAAAATGAGCACTGGCTTGAATTACAAAACAATATTATTTATAAAATTGAGAAACATACGGCTTTGTTGACTAATTCCCAGAAAGATAAATTTTCAAAACTAAATAATGAACAACATCCTACTCAGGATACTTTTGTACATGATGCTAATAAACTAGTAGTCAATTTAAGCTCTTCCCAGCTTTCGGATTCTGCGGTTTCTGTTTTGTCCAAAGGTCTTAACTTTGCTGCTGCTCCTCGTCGTGTCCCGATTGAAGAGATTATAACGGTGGTTGGAACAGCTGTCAAAAAACTACCAGAAAATGAAGCTTCAGATGTCAGACTTGAAACAGCCAAAATATTGAAAAATGCAAAGCCTCCTAAGCCGAATTTGACTAAAGAAGAATTCAAAGCATTGCAAGATTTACGTCGTAATGAAGATCTTGTTATCTTACCAGCCGATAAAGGAAAAGCTACTGTCATTCTTAATAAAGACGACTATATCAGCAAGGCTGAAGACTTGCTTCATGATGCAGCTTATGAAAAAGTCAGCAGGAATCCTTTAAGTTCGGTCAAGTATCAAACAACTAAACTTCTTAAAGAATCTTCTCTAGATAAGGATGTTATTAAATATTTGACTCCTAGCGATCCATATGTACCTAGATTTTATGGTTTACCTAAAATCCATAAGCAAGGGGTTCCTCTTAAACCAATAGTTAATTGCATTAATTCATCAACTTATTTATTATCCAAATATCTTGACAGTTTATTGAGACCATTAATCAATAATTCTTCTTCGTACGTTAAAAATTCGAAACATTTTATTGAAATAATTAGTAACGTACGACTAAATAATAATGACATCCTTGTTAGTTTCGATGTTTCTTCTTTATTCACAAAAGTTCCAATTAAAGACACCCTAAAGCTTTTGGAAAGGAATTTCCCTCCAGATATTATTAAATTATTCCACCATTGTCTGACTTCTAGCTTCTTCATTTTCAATAATGATTATTACAAACAAATTGATGGTGTAGCAATGGGTAATCCAATTTCTCCATCAATTGCAAATTACTATATGGAATTTTTCGAAGAAAAAGCATTAGAAACTAGTACCTACAAACCATCCTTATGGTTACGTTACGTGGATGATGTTTTTGCAATCTGGCCTCATGGTCATGACAATTTGAACAGTTTTTTGAATCATTTAAATAATGTTCACGAAAACATCAAATTCACATCGGAGCTAGAGCGTAATGGCTCATTGCCTTTTCTTGATGTGAATCTAGAGCGAACCAATGATGGTAGACTACTACACACTGTTTATAGGAAGCCAACACACACAAACCAATATATTCATGCAGAATCACATCACCATCCTTCACAGAAGTATGGAACAATTAAATGTCTTTTCCAAAGGGCCAATGATATCTGTCACCCTGATAAACTTGATCAAGAGATTAATAATCTAGAAGTAATTTTCCAGAAAAATGGTTTTTCACATCATTCCATTAGGAAAGCACTTCGACCAAAATCTAACAATGCTACCGTGGCGGATAATGGCGTGAGTAAAAATTATGTTTCTTTACCCTATGTCAGTAATGTTTCAGAGAAGATCGGAACGATCTTGTCTCGATATAATTTCAAAGTTTCCTTCGCTCCTGTCACGAAAATCCAGCAGTTTTTGAGACCTGTCAAGGACATGATCCCTTTACAATCTTCGGGTATTTATAAGATCCCCTGTACCTGTGGGAAAGTCTACGTTGGACAGACGGGCCGAACTGTGAATACTCGCATTGCAGAGCATAGAAGATGCATAAGACTCAATCACCCAGATAAGTCTTCGGTTGCTGATCATGCCATTGAGTTTTTGCACGACATCAAGTTCGAAGAAACAAGAATAATTGCAAGATGCTCATCCATTCATGGTAGATTGGTCAGGGAAGCGATTGAAATAATTAAAGATCCGAATAATTTCAACCATACTGATGGTTTTGAATTGGCAAATGTTTGGCTTCCAATAATCAATAATAGACATACATAATTTGTAAAATATTTGTCTTGATTATTATTTTTATTACGTTCATGTACATAATTGTAACTCAATTTTTGTAAAAAATTTTTATGACATGTTTGGACTTTGGAACTGTGTGCGTCCGCAAGAACGGGACATCGTCCTTGTATGTTATATTAATTCATTCATTTTTGACTATAATAATTGTCAAGACTCATATTATTTTATTCATTTGTAATAGTTATTCCTGATTTGTGAAATATTTGTCTTGACACTTGTTTTGTTATATTCATGTAGATGTAGATTATTGAAATTCAGTTTTTCTGTTAAAAAAATTTTTATGACATGTTTGGACCTTGGAACTGTGTGCGTTGCAGAAACGGGACATCGTCCTAATGTGTTATATCAATTAAATCTTTTTCTCTTTAATAATTGTCAAGACTCATATCGTTGATTCCTCTGTTGAGGTTTTTACGTGGTTTTTCCTCAGACTTTGGGTAAATGCCAGAGGAATTTTGTTCTTTTTGCACTAAATGTGGAATCCACGTATTCACATCTAGTTATCTGTATATTTTCAATTTTTAATATCTAATTATCTAGATACCTTCTTGCCTTGTTTATTTTTGTATCATTTTTTCTGATGAAGACGCTCGGTTAGAGAGTCGAAACGTCAAAAATAAAATAAAATTTACAGAATCAAAATCAAAAAAGTCTATTTATTATGATATAATTCTAAAAGAATGTATAGATCATCAGATTTACAGAATCAAAAATTTCTCAACGAAACTCAGAAAAAACGCTGATAACTCGCTGGAAACGCAAAATTTTGTGCATTTGAGGACGGATTCATGCGTATTATGTTGTATTGGATAGATTTATGTGATTTGCGATACTTTGAAACTGCTCAGAATGTGGTAATTTTGACTTATTTCAAACTTCATATAACTGCAGATAGCGCTCTGAAAACACGGGATACGATGTTTCTGTCGATGGATTCATACATATTATGAGGTCCTAGATAGGAATATGACCTTTTTGATTGTGAAGATCTGCGCGGAAAAGCGTGATCTCGACTTATTGCAGAGTTTGTAAAACTGAAAATAGCACTCTAAAAACACAAAATATGATGTATTTGGTGCCAGATTCTGCCATATAACGCATTTTTGAAGCAAATTCCTGCTTCTGAGCAGATTTACAGAATCAAAAATTTCTCAACGAGACTCAGAAAAAACGCTGATAACTTGCTGGAAACGCTAAATTTTGTGCATTTGAGGACGGATTAATGCGTATTATGTTGTATCGGATAGATTTATGTGATTTGCGATACTTTGAAACTGCTCCGAATGTGGTAATTTTGACTTATTTCAAACTTCATATAACTGCAGATAGCGCTTTGAAAACACGAGATACGATGTGCCTGTCGATGAATTCATACATATTATGAGGTCTTGGATAGGAATATGAACTTTTTGATTGTGAATACCTGCGCGGAGAAGCGTGATCTCGACTCATTCCAAAGTTTGTAAAACTGCAAATAGCACTCTAAAAACACGAAATATGATGTATTTGGTGCTAGATTCGGCCATATAACGCATTTTTGGAGCAAAATCTTGCTTCTGAGCAGATTTTCAGAATCGAAAAATTTCTCAACGAGACTCAGAAAAAACGCTTATAACTCGCTGGAAACGCAAAATGTTGTGCAGTTGAGGACGGATTCATGCGTTTTATGTTGTATTGGATAGATTTGTGATTTGCGATACTTTGATACTGCTCAGAATGTGGTAATTTTGACTTATTTCAAACTTCATATAACTGTAGATAGCGCTCTGAAAACACGAGATACGATGTTTCTGTCGATGGATTAATACATATTATGAGGTCCTGGATAGGAATATGAACTTTTTGATTGTGAAAATCAGCGCGGAAAAGCGTGATCTCGACTCATCCCAAAGTTTGTAAAACTGCAAATAGCACTCTAAAAACACGAAACATGATGTAATTGGTGCTAGATTCTGCCATATAACACATTTTTCAAGCAAAATCTTGCTTCTGAGCACATTTACAGAATCAAAAATTTCTCAACGAGACTCAGAAAAAACGCTGATAACTCGCTGGAAACGCAGAATTTTGTGCATCTGAGGACGGATTCATGCGTATTATGTTGTATTGGATAGATTTATGTGATTTGCGATACTTTGAAACTGCTCAGAATGTGGTAATTTTGACTTATTTCAAACTTCATATAACTGCAGATAGCGCTCTGAAAACACGAGATACAATATTTTTGTCGATGGATTCATACAAAGTATGAGGTCCTGGATAGGAATATGAACTTTTTGATTGTGGAAATCTGCGCGAAGAAGCGTGATCTCGACTTACTCCAAAGTTTGTAAAACTGCAAATAGCACTCTGAAAACACGAAACATGATGTATTTGGTGCTAGATTCTGCCATATAAGCATTTTTTAAGCAAAATATTGCTTCTGAGCAGATTTACAGGATCAAAAATTTCTCAACAAGACTAAGGGAAAACGCTAATAACTCGCTGGAAACGCAAAATTTCTTGCATTTGAGGACGGATTCATGCGTATTATGTTGTATTGGATAGATTTATGTGATTTGCGATACTTTGAAACTGCTCAGAATGTGGTAATTTTGACTTATTTCAAACTCCATATAACTGCAGATAGCGCTCTGAAAACACGAGATACGATGCTTTTGTCGATATATTCATACATATTATGAGGTCCTGGATAGGAATATGAACTTTTTGATTGTGAAAATCTGCGCGGAAAAGCGTGATCTCGAGTTATTCCAAAGTTTGTAAGACTGCAAATAGCACTCTAAACACAGTAAATATGATGTTTTTGGTGCTAAATTCTGCCATATAACGCATTTTTGAAGCAAAGTCTTGCTTCTGAGCAGATTTACAGAATCAAAAATTTCTCAACGAGACTCAGAAAAAACGCTTATAACTCGCTGGAAACGCAAAATTTTGTGCAGTTGAGGACGGATTCATGCGTATTATGTTGTATTGGATAGATTTATGTGATTTGCGATACTTTGAAACTGCTCAGAATGTGGTAGTTTTGACTTATTTCAAACTTCATATAACTGCAGATAGCGCTCTGAAAACACGAGATACGATGTTTCTGTCGATGGATTCATACATATCATGAGGTCCTGGATATGGATATGAACTTTTTGATTGTGAAAATCTGTGCAGAAAAGCGTGATCTCGACTCATTCCAAAGTTTGTAAAACTGCAAATAGCAATCTAAAAACACGAAATATGATGTATTTGGCGCAAGATTCTGCCATATAACGCATTATTGAAGCAAAATCTTGCTTCTGAGCAGATTTACAGAATCAAAAATTTCTCAACAAGACTCAGAGAAGACGCTGATAACTTGCTGGAAACGCAGAATTCTGTGCATTTGAGGACGGATTCATGCATATTATGTTGTATTGGATAGATTCATGTGATTCGCAATACTCTGAAACTGATCAAAATGTGGTAATTTTGACTTATTTCAAACTTCATATAACTGCAGATAGCGCTCCGAAAACACGAGATACGATACTTTGTCGACGGATTCATACATATTATGAGGTCCTGGATAGGAATATGAACTTTTTGATTGTGAAAATCTGCGCGGAAAAGCGTGATCTCGACTTATTTCAAAGTTTGTAAAACTGCAAGTAGCACTCTAAAAACACGAACTATGATGTATTTGGTGCTAGATTCTGCCATATAACGCATTTTTGAAGCAAAATCCCTCTTCTGAGCAGATTTAAAGAATCCAAAATTTCTCAACAAGACTCCGAAAAAACGCTGATAACTCACTGGAAATGCAAAATTTTTTGCATTTGAGGACGGATTCATGCGTATTATGTTGTATTTGATAGATTCATGTGATTTGCGATACTTTGAAACAGCTCACAATGTGGTAATTTTGACTTATTTCAAACTTCATTTAACTGCAGATAGCGCTCTGAAAACACGAGATTCGATGTTTTTGTCGATGGATTCATACATATTATGAGGTCCTGGATAGGAATATGAACTTTTTGATTGTGAAAAGGTGCGCGGAAAAGCGTGATCTCGACATATTCCAAACTTTGTAAAACTGCAAATAGCAGTCTAAAAACACGAAATAAGATGTATTTGGTGCTAAATTCTGTCATATCACACATTTTTGAAGCAAAATCTTGCTTCTGAGCAGATTTACAGAATCAAAAATTTCTCAACGAGACTCAGAAAAAACGCTGATAACTCGCTGGAAACGCAAAATTTTGTGCATTTGAGGACGGATTCATGCGTATTATGTTGTATTGGATAGATTTATGTGATTTGCGATACTTTGAAACTGCTCAGAATGTGGTAATTTTGACTTATTTTAAACTTCATATAACTGCAGATAGCGCTCTGAAAACACGAGATACGATGTTTTGGTCGTTGGATTCATACATATTAAGAGGTCCTGGATGAGAATATGAATAGTCCGTAAGACAGCGTTTAGATTTTTTGTTGATTACCGCTCATTTGAAACTTTGTGAGTGACTTCATTGTGATGAGTCCGACAACTTTTTCATTTAGCAAAATTCTAGATTAGGGGGCGTTTACCCGCGAGGGCTAATTACTTGGAAGAATATTACCGTTATACTGATCTTTACACTAATCGAAAGATATTTTGATAATAAAATGGAGGAAAAATATTGTCCGACATGAATATTAAGGCTACCGGTGAATCCGACAAGTCGCACTTGTCATAAGTATGTTGGTACTAATGGTAAGTATGTTGGTACTTATGACAAGTTGGACTCACCGGTAGCCTCAATATTCATGTCGGACAAAATTTTCCCTACATTTTATTATCAAACAATCTTTCGATTAGTGTAAAGATCAGTATTACGGTAATATTCTTTCAATTAATTAGCCCTCGCGGGTAAACGCCCCCAAATCTAGAATTTTGCCAAATAAAAAAGTTGTCAGACTCATCACAATGAAGCCACTCACAAAGTTTCAAGTGAGCGGTAATCAACAAAAAATTTATGCGCTGTCTCACGGACTAGAACTTTTTGATTGTGAAAATCTGCGCGGAGAAGCCTGATCTCGACTTATTCCAAAGTTTGTAAAACTGCAAATAGCACTCTAAAAACACTAAATGTAATGTATTTGGTGCTGAATCCTGCCATATAACGCATTTTTGAAGCAAAATCTTGCTTCTGAGCAGATTTACAAAACCAAAAATTTCTCAACGAGACTCAGAAAAAACGCTGATAACTCGCTGGAAACGCAAAATTTTGTGTATTTGAGGACGGATTCATGCGTTTTATGTTGTATTGGATAGATTTGTGATCTGCGATACTTTGATACTGCTCAGAATGTGGTAATTTTGACGTATTTCAAACTTCATATAACTGCAGATAGCGCTCTGAAAACACAACTACGATGTTTCTGTCGATAAAACTATACATATTATGAGGTCCTGGATAGGAATATGGACTTTTTGATTGTGAAAATCAGCGCGGAAAAGCGTGATCTCGACTTATCCCAAAGTTTGTAAAACTGCAAATAGCACTCTAAAAACACGAAACATGATGTGATTGGTGCTAGATTCTGCCATATAACGCATTTTTCAAGCCAAATCTTGCTTCTGAGCAGATTTACAGAATCAAAAATTTCTCAACAAGACTCAGAAGAAACGCTGATAACTTGCTGGAAACGCAAAATTTTGTGCATTTGAGGACGGATTGATGCGTATTATGTTGTATTGGATAGATTTGTGTGATTTGCGATACTTTGAAACTGCTCAGAATGTGGTAATTTTGACTTATTTCAAACTTCATACAACTGCAGATAGCGCTCTGAAAACACGAGGTACGATGTTTTTGTCGATGGATTCATACATATCATGAGGTCCTGGATAGGAATATGAACTTTTTGATTGTGAAACTCTGCGCGTGAACGCGTGATCTCGACTTATTCCAAAGTTTGTAAAACTGCAAATAGCACTCTAAAAACACGAAATAAGATGTATTTGGTGCTAAATTCTGTCATATAACGCATTTTTGAAGCAAAATCTTGCTTCTGAGCAGATTTACAGAATCAAAAATTTCTCAACGAGACTCAGAAAAAACGCTGATAACTCGCTGGAAACGCAGAATTTTGTGCATTTGAAGACGGATTCATGCGTATTATGTTGTATTGGATAGATTTATGTGATTTGCGATACTTTGAAACCGCTCAGAATGTGTCAATTTTGACTTATTTTAAACTTCATATAACTGCAGATAGCGCTCTGAAAACACGAGATACGATGTTTTTGTCGTTGGATTCATATATATTATGAGGTCCTGGATGGGAATATGAATAGTCCGTAAGACAGCGTTTAAATTTTTTTGTTGATTACCGCTCATTTGAAACTTTGTGAGTGAGTTCATTGTGATGAGTCCGACAACTTTTTCATTTAGCAAAATTCTAGATTAGGGGGCGTTTACCCGCAAGGGCTAAATATTCGGAAGAATATTACCGTGGTACTGATCTTTATACTAATCGAAAGATATTTTGATAATAAAATGGAGGAAAAATATTGTCCGACATAAATATTAAGGCTACCGGTGAATCCGACAAGCCGCACTTGTCATAATATGTTGGTACTAATGGTAAGTATGTTGGTACTTATGACAAGTTGGACTCACCGGTAGCCTCAATATTCATGTCGGACAAAATTTTCCCTACATTTTATTATCAAACAATCTTTCGATTAGTGTAAAGATCAGTATTACGGTAATATTCTTCCAATTAATTAGCCCTCGCGGGTAAACGCCCCCAAATCTAGAATTTTGCCAAATAAAAAAGTTGTCGGACTCATCACAATGAAGCCACTCACAAAGTTTCAAGTGAGCGGTAATCAACAAAAAATTTATGCGCTGTCTCACTGTCTAGAACTTTTTGATTGTGAAAATCTGCGCGGAGAAACCTGATCTCGACTTATTCCAAAGTTTGTAAAACTGCAAATAGCACTCTAAAAACACTAAATATAATGTATTTGGTGCTGAATTCTGCCATATAACGCATTTTTGAAGCAAAATCTTGCTTCTGAGCAGATTTACAAAACCAAAAATTTCTCAACAAGACTCAGAAAAAACGCTGATAACTCGCTGGAAACGAAAAATTTTGTGCATTTGAGGACGAATTCATGCGTTTTATGTTGTATTGGATAGATTTGTGATCTGCGATACTTTGATACTGCTCAGAATGTGGTAATTTTGACTTATTTCAAACTTCATATAACTGCAGATAGCGCTCTGAAAACACGAGATACGATGTTTCTGTCGATGGATTCATACATATTATGAGGTCCTGGATAGGAATATGAACTTTTTGATTGTAAAAATCAGCGCGGAAAAGCGTGATCTCGACTTATCCCAAAGTTTGTAAAACTGCAAATAGCACTCTAAAAACACGAAACATGATGTGATTGGTGCTAGATTCTGCCATATAACGCATTTTTCAAGCAAAATCTTGCTTCTGAGCAGATTCACAGAATCAAAAATTTCTCAACAAGACTCAGAGAAAACGCTGATAACTCGCTGGAAACACAAAATTTTGTGCATTTGAGGACGGATTGATGCGTATTATGTTGTATTGGATAGATTTATGTGATTTGCGATACTTTGAAACTGCTCAGAATGTGGTAATTTTGACTTATTTCAAACTTCATATAACTGCAGATAGCGCTCTGGAAACACAGAATACGATGTTCCTGTCGATGAATTCATACATATTATGAGGTCTTGGATAGGAATATGGTTTTTTTGTTTGTGAAAATCTGCGCGGAGAAGCGTGATCTCGACTTATTCCAAAGTTTGTAAAACTACAAATAGCACTCTAAAAACACGGAATATGATGTATTTGGTGCTAGATTCTGCCATATAACGCATTTTTGAAGCAAAATCTTGCTTCTGAGCAGATTTTTGGAATCAAAAATTTCTCAACGAGACTCAGAAAACACGATTATAACTACCTGGAAACGCAAAATTTTGTGCAGTTGAAGACGGATTCCTGCGTATTATGTTGTATTGGATAGATTTATGTGATTTGCGATACTTTGAAACTGCTCAGAATGTGGTAATTTTGACTTATTTCAAACTTCATATAACTGCAGATAGCGCTCTGAAAACACGAGATACGATGTTTCTGTCGATGGATTCATACATATCATGAGTTCCTGGATATGGATATGAACTTTTTGATTGTGAAAATCTGTGCAGAAAAGCGTGATCTCGACTCATTCCAAAGTTTGTAAAACTGCAAATAGCAATCTAAAAACACGAAATATGATGTATTTGGCGCAAGATTCTGCCATATAACGCATTATTGAAGCAAAATCTTGCTTCTGAGGAGATTTACAGAATCAAAAATTTCTCAACAAGACTCAGAAAAGACGCTGATAACTTGCTGGAAACGCAGAATTCTGTGCATTTGAGGACGGATTCATGCGTATTATATTGTATTGGATAGATTCATGTGATTTGCGATACTCTGAAACTGATCAAAATGTGGTAATTTTGACTTATTTCAAACTTCATATAACTGCAGATAGCGCTCCGAAAACACGAGATACGATACTTTGTCGACGGATTCATACATATTATGAGGTCCTGGATAGGAATATGAACTTTTTGATTGTGAAAATCTGCGCGGAAAAGCGTGATCTCGACTTATTTCAAAGTTTGTAAAACTGCAAGTAGCACTCTAAAAACACGAACTATGATGTATTTGGTGCTAGATTCTGCCATATAACGCATTTTTGAAGCAAAATCCTGCTTCTGAGCAGATTTAAAGTATCCAAAATTTCTCAACAAGACTCAGAAAAAACGCTGATAACTCACTGGAAATGCAAAATTTTTTGCATTTGAGGACGGATTCATGCGTATTATGTTGTATTTGATAGATTTATGTGATTTGCGATACTTTGAAACTGCTCAGAATGTGGTAATTCTGACTTATTTCAAACTTAATATAACTGCAGATAGCGCTCTGAAAACACGAGATTCGATGTTTTTGTCGATGGATTCATACATATTATGAGGTCCTGGATAGGAATATGAACTTTTTGATTGTGAAAAGGTGCGCGGAAAAGCGTGATCTCGACATATTCCAAAGTTTGTAAAACTGCAAATAGCAGTCTAAAAACAAAGAATATGATGTATTTGGTGCTAGATTCTGCCATATAACGCATTTTTGAAGCAAAATCTTGCTTCTGAGCAGATTTACAGAATCAAAAATTTCTCAACAAGACTCAGAAAAAACGCTGATAACTCGCTGGAAACGCAAAATTTTGTGCATTTGAGGACGGATTCATGCGTATCATGTTGTATTGGATAGATTTATGTAATTTGCGATACTTTGAAACTGCTCAGAATGTGGTAATTTTGACTTATTTCAAACTTCATATAACTGCAGATAGCGCTCTGAAAACACGAGATACGATGTTTCTGTCGAAAGATTCATACATATTATGAGGTCCTGGATAGGAATATGAACTTTTTGATTGTAAAAATCAGCGCGGAAAAGCGTGATCTCGACTTATCCCAAAGTTTGTAAAACTGCAAATAGCACTCTAAAAACACGAAACATGATGTGATTGGTGCTAGATTCTGCCATATAACGCATTTTTCAAGCAAAATCCTACTTCTGAGCAGATTCACAGAATCAAAAATTTCTCAACAAGACTGAGAGAAAACGCTGATAACTCGCTGGAAACGCATAATTTTGTGCATTTGAGGACGGATTGATGCGTATTATGTTGTATTGGATAGATTTATGTGATTTGCGATACTTTGAAACTGCTCAGAATGTGGTAATTTTGACTTATTTCAAACTTCATATAACTGCAGATAGCGCTCTGGAAACACAGAATACGATGTTTCTGTCGATGAATTCATACATATTATGAGGTCTTGGATAGGAATATGAGTTTTTTGATTGTGAAAATCTGCGCGGAGAAGCGTGATCTCGACTTATTCCAAGGTTTGTAAAACTGCAAATAGCACTCTAAAAACACGAAATTTGATGTATTTGGTGCTAGAATCTGCCATATAACGCATTTTTGAAGCAAAATCTTGCTTCTGAGCAGATTTACAGAATCAAAAATTTCTCAACAAGACTCAGAAAAAACGCTGATAACTCGCTGGAAACGCAAAATTTTGTGCATTTGAGGACGGATTCATGCGTATCATGTTGTATTGGATAGATTTATGTGATTTGCGATACTTTGAATCTGCTCAGAATGTGGTAATTTTGACTTATTCCAAACTTCATATAACTGCAGATAGCGCTCTGAAAACATGAGATACGATGTTTTTGTCGATGGATTCATACATATTTTGAGGTCCTGGATAGGAATATGAACTTTTTGATTGTGAAAATCTGCGCGAAAAAGCGTGATCTCGACTTATCCCAAAGTTTGTAAAACTGCAAATAGCACTCTAAAAGCACGAAACATGATGTATATGGTGCTAGATTCTGCCATATAAGCATTTTTTAACTAAATCTTGCTTCTGAGCAGATTTACAGGATCAAAAATTTCTCAACGAGACTCAGGAAAAACGCTAATAACTCGCTGGAAACGCAAAATTTCTTGCATTTGAGGACGGATTCATGCGTATTATGTTGTATTGGATAGATTTATGTGATTTGCGATACTTTGAAACTGCTGAGAATGTGGTAATCTTGACTTATTTCAAACTTCATATAACTGCAGATAGCGCTCTGAAAACACAGAATATGATGTGCCTGTCGATGAATTCATACATATTATGAGGTCTTGGATAGGAATATGAACTTTTTGATTGTGAATACCTGCGCGGAAAAGCGTGATCTCGACTTATTCCAAAGTTTGTAAAACTGCAAATAGCACTCTAAAAACACGAAATATGATGTATTTGGTGCTAGATTCTGCCATATAACGCATTTTTTGAGCAAAATCTTGCTTCTGAGCTAATTTTCAGAATCGAAAAATTTCTCACCGAGACTCAGAAAAAAACGCTTATAACTCGCTGGAAACGCAAAATGTTGTGCAGTTGAGGACGGATTCATGCGTTTTATGTTGTATTGGATAGATTTGTGATTTGCGATACTTTGATACTGCTCAGAATGTGGTAATTTTGACTTATTTCAAACTTCATATAACTGCAGATAGCGCTCTGAAAACACGAGATACGATGTTTCTGTCGATGGATCAATACATATTATGAGGTCCTGGATAGGAATATGAGCTTTTTGATTGTGAAAATCTGCGCGTGAACGCGTGATCTCGACTTATTCCAAAGTTTGTAAAACTGCAAGTAGCACTTTAAAAACACGAAATGAGATGTATTTGGTGCTAAATTCTGTCATATAACGCATTTTTGAAGCAAAATCTTGCTTCTGAGCAGATTTACAGAACAAAAAATTTCTCAACAAGACTCAGAAAAAACGCTGATAACTCGCTGGAAACGCAAAATTTTGTGCATCTGAGGACGGATTCATGCGTATTATGTTGTATTGGATAGATTTATGTGATTTGCGATACTTTGAAACTGCTCAGAATGTAGTAATTTTGACTTATTTCAAACTTCATATAACTGCAGATAGCGCTCTGAAAACACGAGATACAAAATTTTTGTCGATGGATTCATACAAAGTATGAGGTCTTGGATAGGAATATGAACTTTTTGATTGTGAAAATCTGCGCGAAAAAGCGTGATCTCGACTTATTCCAAAGTTTGTAAAACTGCAAATAGCACTCTGAAAACACGAAACATGATGTATTTGGTGCTAGATTTTGCCATATAAGCATTTTTTAAGCAAAATCTTGCTTCTGAGCAGATTTACAGGATCAAAAATTTCTCAACAAGACTCAGGGAAAACGCTTATAACTCGCTGGAAACGCAAAATTTCTTGCATCTGAGGATGGATTCATGCGTATTATGTTGTATTGGATAGATTTATGTGATTTGCGATACTTTGAAACTGCTCAGAATGTGGTAATTTTGACTTATTTCAAACTTCATATAACTGCAGTTAGCGCTCTGAAAACACAGAATACGATGTTCCTGTCGATGAATTCATACATATTATGAGGTCTTGGATAGGAATATGGACTTTTTGATTGTGAAAATCTGCGCGGAGAAGCGTGATCTCGACTTATTCCAAAGTTTGTAAAACTACAAATAGCACTCTAAAAACACGAAATATGATGTATTCGGTGCAAGATTCTGCCATATAACGCATTTTTAAAGCAAAATATTGCTTCTGAGCAGATTTTCGGAATCAAAAATTTCTCAACGAGACTCAGAAAACACGCTTATAACTCGCTGGAAACGCAAAATTATGTGCAGTTGAGGACTGATTCCTGCGTATTATGTTGTATTGGATAGATTTATGTGATTTGCAATACTTTGAGACTGCTCAGAATGTGGTAACTTTGACTTATTTCAAACTTCATATAACTGCAGATAGCGCTCTGAAAACACGAGATACGATGTTTGTGTCGATGGATTCATACATATCATGAGGTCCTGGATATGGATATGAACTTTTTGATTGTGAAAATCTGTGCAGAAAAGCGTGATCTCGACTCATTCCAAAGTTTGTAAAACTGCAAATAGCAATCTAAAAACACGAAATATGATGTATTTGGCGCAAGATTCTGCCATATAACGCATTATTGAAGCAAAATCTTGCTTCTGAGCAGATTTACAGAATCAAAAATTTCTCAACAAGACTCAGAAAAGACGCTGATAACTTGCTGGAAACGCAAAATTCTGTGCATTTGAGGACGGATTCATGCGTATTATGTTGTATTGGATAGATTCATGTGATTTGCGATACTCTGAAACTGATCAAAATGTGGTGATTTTGACTTATTTCAAACTTCATATAACTGCAGATAGCGCTCCGAAAACACGAGATACGATACTTTGTCGACGGATTCATACATATTATGAAGTCCTGGATAGGAATATGAACTTTTTGATTGTGAAAATCTGCGCGGAAAAGCGTGATCTCGACTTATTTCAAAGTTTGTAGAACTGCAAGTAGCACTCTAAAAACACGAACTATGATGTATTTGGTGCTAGATTCTGCCATATAACGCATTTTTGAAGCACAATCTTGCTTCTGAGCAGATTTAAAGAATCCAAAATTTCTCAACAAGACTCAGAAAAAACGCTGATAACTCACTGGAAATGCAAAATTTTTTGCATTTGAGGACGGATTCATGCGTATTATGTTGTATTTGATAGATTTATGTGATTTGCGATACTTTGAAACTGCTCAGAATGTGGTAATTCTGACTTATTTCAAACTTCATATAACTGCAAATAGCGCTCTGAAAACACAAGATTCGATGTTTTTGTCGATGGATTCATACATATTATGAGGTCCTGGATAGGAATATGAACTTTTTGATTGTGAAAAGGTGCGCGGAAAAGCGTGATCTTGACATATTCCAAAGTTTGTAAAACTGCAAATAGCAGTCTAAAAACAAAAAATATGATGTATTTGGTGCTAGATTCTGCCATATAACGCATTTTTGAAGCAAAATCTTGCTTCTGAGCAGATTTACAGAATCAAAAATTTCTCAACAAGACTCAGAAAAAACGCTGATAACTCGCTGGAAACGCAAAATTTTGTGCATTTGAGGACGGATTTATGCGTATCATGTTGTATTGGATAGATTTATGTGATTTGCGATACTTTGAAACTGCTCAGAATGTGGTAATTTTGACTTATTTCAAACTTCATATAACTGCAGATAGCGCTCTGAAAACACGAGATACGATGTTTCTGTCGAAAGATTCATACATATTATGAGGTCCTGGATAGGAATATGAACTTTTTGATTGTAAAAATCAGCGCGGAAAAGCGTGATCTCGACTTATCCCAAAGTTTGTAAAACTGCAAATAGCACTCTAAAAACACGAAACATGATGTGATTGGTGCTAGATTCTGCCATATAACGCATTTTTCAAGCAAAATCTTGCTTCTGAGCAGATTCACAGAATCAAAAATTTCTCAACAAGACTCAGAGAAAACGCTGATAACTTGCTGGAAACGCAAAATTTTGTGCATTTGAGGACGGATTGATGCGTATTATGTTGTATTGGATAGATTTATGTGATTTGCGATACTTTGAAACTGCTCAGAATGTGGTAATTTTGACTTATTTCAAACTTCATATAACTGCAGATAGCGCTCTGGAAACACAGAATACGATGTTTCTGTCGATGAATTCATACATATTGTGAGGTCTTGGATAGGAATATGAACTTTTTGATTGTGAATACCTGCGCGGAAAAGCGTGATCTCGACTTATTCCAAAGTTTGTAAAACTGCAAATAGCACTCTGAAAACACGAAATATGATGTATTTGGTGCTAGATTCTGCCATATAACGCATTTTTTGAGCAAAATCTTGCTTCTGAGCAGATTTTCAGAATCGAAAAATTTCTCACCGAGACTCAGAAAAAAAACGCTTATAACTCGCTGGAAACGCAAAATGTTGTGCAGTTGAGGACGGATTCATGCGTTTTATGTTGTATTGGATAGATTTGTGATTTGCGATACTTTGATACTGCTCAGAATGTGGTAATTTTGACTTATTTCAAACTTCATATAACTGCAGATAGCGATCTGAAAACACGAGATACGATGTTTCTGTCGATGGATTAATACATATTATGAGGTCCTGGATAGGAATATGAGCTTTTTGATTGTGAAAATCTGCGCGTGAACGCGTGATCTCGACTTATTCCAAAGTTTGTAAAACTGCAAATAGCCCTTTAAAAACACGAAATAAGATGTATTTGGTGCTAAATTCTGTCATATAACGCATTTTTGAAGCAAAATCTTGCTTCTGAGCAGATTTACAAAACAAAAAATTTCTCAACAAGACTCAGAAAAAACGCTGATAACTCGCTGGAAACGCAAAATTTTGTGCATCTGAGGACGGATTCATGCGTACTTTGTTGTATTGGATAGATTTATGTGATTTGCGATACTTTGAAACTGCTCAGAATGTAGTAATTTTGACTTATTTCAAACTTCATATAACTGCAGATAGCGCTCTGAAAACACGAGATACAAAATTTTTGTCGATGGATTCATACATATTATGAGGTCCTGGATAGGAATATGAACTTTTTGATTGTGAAAAGGTGCGCGGAAAAGCGTGATCTTGACATATTCCAAAGTTTGTAGAACTGCAAATAGCAGTCTAAAAACAAAAAATATGATGTATTTGGTGCTAGATTCTGCCATATAAGCATTTTTTAAGCAAAATCTTGCTTCTGAGCAGATTTACAGGATCAAAAATTTCTCAACAAGACTCAGGGAAAACGCTTATAACTTGCTGGAAACGCAAAATTTCTTGCATTTGAGGATGGATTCATGCGTATTATGTTGTATTGGATAGATTTATGTGATTTGCGATACTTTGAAACTGCTCAGAATGTGGTAATTTTGACTTATTTCAAACTTCATATAACTGCAGTTAGCGCTCTGAAAACACAGAATACGATGTTCCTGTCGATGAATTCTTACATATTATGAGGTCTTGGATAGGAATATAAACTTTTTGATTGTGAAAAACCTGCGCGGAGAAGCGTGATCTCGACTTATTCCAAAGTTTGTAAAACTACAAATAGCACTCTAAAAACACGAAATATGATGTATTCGGTGCAAGATTCTGCCATATAACGCATTTTTAAAGCAAAATCTTGCTTCTGAGCAGATTTTCGGAATCAAAAATTTCTCAACGAGACTCAGAAAACACGCTTATAACTCGCTGGAAACGCAAAATTTTGTGCAGTTGAGGACGGATTCCTGCGTATTATGTTGTATTGGATAGATTTATGTGATTTGCAATACTTTGAAACTGCTCAGAATGTGGTAATTCTGACTTATTTCAAACTTCATATAACTGCAGATAGCGCTCTGAAAACACGAGATACGATGTTTCTGTCGATGGATTCATACATATCATGAGGTCCTGGATATGGATATGAACTTTTTGATTGTGAAAATCTGTGCAGAGAAGCGTGATCTCGACTCATTCCAAAGTTTGTAAAACTGCAAATAGCAATCTAAAAACACGAAATATGATGTATTTGGCGCAAGATTCTGCCATATAACGCATTATGAAGCAAAATCTTGCTTCTGAGCAGATTTACAGAATCAAAAATTTCTCAACAAGACTCAGAAAAGACGCTGATAACTTCCTGGAAACGCAGAATTTTGTGCATTTGAGGACGGATTCATGCGTATTATGTTGTATTGGATAGATTCATGTGATTTGCGATACTCTGAAACTGATCAAAATGTGGTAATTTTTGACTTATTTCAAACTTCATATAACTGCAGATAGCGCTCCGAAAACACGAGATACGATACTTTGTCGACGGATTCATACATATTATGAGGTCCTGGATAGGAATATGAACTTTTTGATTGTGAAAATCTGCGCGGAAAAGCGTGATCTCGACTTATTTCAAAGTTTGTAAAACTGCAAGTAGCACTCTAAAAACACGAACTATGATGTATTTGGTGCTAGATTCTGCCATATAACGCATTTTTGAAGCACAATCTTGCTTCTGAGCAGATTTAAAGAATCCAAAATTTCTCAACAAGACTCAGAAAAAACGCTGATAACTCACTGGAAATGCAAAATTTTTTGCATTTGAGGACGGATTCATGCGTATTATGTTGTATTTGATAGATTTATGTGATTTGCGATACTTTGAAACTGCTCAGAATGTGGTAATTCTGACTTATTTCAAACTTCATATAACTGCAGATAGCGCTCTGAAAACACGAGATTCGATGTTTTTGTCGATGGATTCATACATACTATGAGGTCCTGGATAGGAATATGAACTTTTTGATTGTGAAAAGGTGCGCGGAAAAGCGTGATCTTGACATATTCCAAAGTTTGTAAAACTGCAAATAGCAGTCTAAAAACAAAAAATATGATGTATTTGGTGCTAGATTCTGCCATATAACGCATTTTTGAAGCAAAATCTTGCTTCTGAGCAGATTTACAGAATCAAAAATTTCTCAACAAGACTCAGAAAAAACGCTGATAACTCGCTGGAAACGCAAAATTTTGTGCATTTGAGGACGGATTCATGCGTATCATGTTGTATTGGATAGATTTATGTGATTTGCGATACTTTGAAACTGTTCAGAATGTGGTAATTTTGACTTATTCCAAACTTCATATAACTGCAGATAGCGCTCTGAAAACACAAGATACGATGTTTTTGTCGATGGATTCATACATATTATGAGGTCCTGGATAGAAATATGAACTTTTTGATTGTGAAAATCTGCGCGTGAACGCGTGATCTCGACTTATCCCAAAGTTTGTAAAACTGCAAATAGCACTCTAAAAACACGAAATAAGATGTATTTGGTGCTAAATTCTGTCATATAACGCATTTTTGAAGCAAAATCTTGCTTCTGGGCAGATTTACAGAATCAAAAATTTCTCAACGAGACTCAGAAAAAACGCTGATAACTCGCTGGAAACGTAGAATTTTGTGCATTTGAGGACGGATTCATGCGTATTATGTTGTATTGGATAGATTTATGTGATTTGCGATACTTTGAATCTGCTCAGAATGTGGTAATTTTGACTTATACCAAACTTCATATAACTGCAGATAGCGCTCTGAAAACATGAGATATGATGTTTTTGTCGATGGATTCATACATATTTTGAGGTCCTGGATAGGAATATGAACTTTTTGATTGTGAAAATCTGCGCGTGAACGCGTGATCTCGACTTATTCCAAAGTTTGTAAAACTGCAAATAGCACTCTAAAAACACGAAATAAGATGTATTTGGTGCTAAATTCTGTCATATAACGCATTTTTGAAGCAAAATCTTGCTTCTGAGCAGATTTACAGAATCAAAAATTTCTCAACGAGACTCAGAAAAAACGCTGATAACTCGCTGGAAACGTAGAATTTTGTGCATTTGAGGACGGATTCATGCGTATTATGTTGTATTGGATAGATTTATGTGATTTGCGATACTTTGAAACTGCTCAGAATGTGGTGATTTTGACTTATTTTAAACTTCATATAACTGCAGATAGCGCTCTGAAAACACGAGATACGATGTTTTCGTCGTTGGATTCATACATATTATGAGGTCCTGGATGGGAATATGAATAGTCCGTAAGACAGCGTTTAAATTTTTTGGTTGATTACCGCTCATTTGAAACTTTGTGAGTGACTTCATTGTGATGAGTCCGACAACTTTTTCATTTAGCAAAAGTCTAGATTAGGGGGCGTTTACCCGCAAGGGCTAATTATTCGGAAGAATATTACCGTGATACTGATCTTTACACTAATCGAAAGATATTTTGATAATAAAATGGAGGAAAAATATTGTCCGACATGAATATTAAGGCTACCGGTGAATCCGACAAGCCGCACTTGTCATAAGTATGTTGGTACTAATGGTAAGTATGTTGGTACTTATGACAAGTTGGACTCACCGGTAGCCTCAATATTCATGTCGGACAAAATTTTCCCTACATTTTATTATCAAACAATCTTTCGATTAGTGTAAAGATCAGTATTACGGTAATATTCTTTCAATTAATTAGCCCTCGCGGGTAAACGCCCCCAAATCTAGAATTTTGCCAAATAAAAAAGTTGTCGGACTCATCACAATGAAGCCACTTACAAAGTTCCAAGTGAGCGGTAATCAACAAAAAATTTATGCGCTGTCTCACGGACTAGAACTTTTTTATTGTGAAAATCTGCGCGGAGAAGCCTGATCTCGACTTATTCCAAAATTTGTAAAACTGCAAATAGCACTCTAAAAACACTAAATATAATGTATTTGGTGCTGAATTCTGCCATATAACGCATTTTTGAAGCAAAATCTTGCTTCTGAGCAGATTTACAAAACCAAAAATTTCTCAACGAGACTCAGAAAAAACGCTGATAACTCGCTGGAAACGCAAAATTTTGTGCATTTGAGAACGGATTCATGCGTTTTATGTTGTATTGGATAGATTTGTGATCTGCGCTACTTTGATACTGCTCAGAATGTGGTAATTTTGACTTATTTCAAACTTCATATAACTGCAGATAGCGCTCTGAAAACACAACTACGATGTTTCTGTCGATGGATTCATACATATTATGAGATCCTGGATAGGAATATGAACTTTTTGAATGTGAAAATCAGCGCGGAAAAGCGTGATCTCGACTTATCCCAAAGTTTGTAAAACTGCAAATAGCACTCTAAAAACACGAAACATGATGTGATTGGTGCTAGATTCTGCCATATAACGCATTTTTCAAGCAAAATCTTGCTTCTGAGCAGATTTACAGAATCAAAGATTTCCCAACAAGACTCAGAAAAAACGCTGATTACTCGCTGGACACGCAAAATTTTGTGCATTTGAGGACGGATTGATGCGTATTATGTTGTATTGGGTAGATTTATGTGATTTGCGATACTTTGAAACTGCTCAGAATGTGGTAATTTTGACTTATTTCAAACTTCATATAACTGCAGATAGCGCTCTGAAAACACGAGATACGATGTTTTTGTCGATGGATTCATACATATTATGAGGTCCCGGATAGGAATATGAACTTTTTGATTGTGGAAATTTGCGCGTGAACGCGTGATCTCGACTTATTCCAAAGTTTGTAAAACTGCAAATAGCACTCTAAAAACCCGTAATAAGATGTATTTGGTGCCAAATTCTTTTATATAACGTATTTTTGAAGCAAAATCTTGCTTCTGAGCAGATTTACAGAATCAAAAATTTCTCAACGAGACTCAGAAAAAACGCTGATAACCCGCTGGAAACGCAAAATTTTGTGCATTTGAGGACGGATTCATGCGTTTTTATGTTGTATTGGATAGATTTGTGATCTGCGATACTTTGATACTGCTCAGAATATGGTAATTTTGACTTATTTCAAACTTCACATAACTGCAGATAGCGCTCTGAAAACACAAGATACGATGTTTTTGTCGATGGATATATAAACTTTTTGATTGTGGGAATCTGCGCGTGAACGCGTGATCTCGACTTATTCCAAAGTTTGTAAAACTGCAAATAGCACTCTAAAAACACGGAATAAGATGTATTTGGTGCTAAATTCCGTCATATAACGCATTTTTGAAGCAAAATCTTGCTTCTGAGCAGATTTACAAAACCAAAAATTTCTCAACGAGATTCAGGAAAAACGCTGATAACTCGCTGAAAACGCAAAATTTTGTGTATTTGAGGACGGATTCATGCGTATTATGTTGTATTGGATAGATTTATGTGATTTGCGATACTTTGATACTGCTCAGAATGTGGTAATTTTGACTTATTTCAAACTTCATATAACTGCAGATAGCGCTCTGAAAACACGAGATACGATATTTTTGTCGATGGATTCATACAAAGTATGAGGTCCTGGATAGGAATATGAACTTTTTGATTGTGAAATCTGCGCGGAAAAGCGTGATCTCGACTTATTCCAAAGCTTGTAAAACTGCAAATAGCACTCTTAAAACACGAAATATGATGTATTTGGTGCTAGATTCTGCCATATAACGCATTTTTGAAGCAAAATATTGCTTCTGAGAAGATTTACAGAATCAAAAATTTCTCAACGAGACTCAGAAAACACGCTTATAACTCGCTGGAAACGCAAAATTTTGTGCAGTTGAGGACGGATTCATGCGTATTATGTTGTATTGGATAGATTTATGTGATTTGCAATACTTTGAAACTGTTCAGAATGTGGTAATTTTGACTTATTTCAAACTTCATATAACTGCAGATAGCGCTCTGAAAACACGAAGTACGATGTTTCTGTCGATGGATTCATACATATCATGAGGTCCTGGATGTGGATATGAACTTTTTGATTGTGAAAATCTGTGCAGAAAAGCGTGATCTCGACTCATTCCAAAGTTTGTAAAACTGCAAATAGCTATCTAAAAACACAAAATATGATGTATTTGGTGCTAGATTTTGCCATATAACGCATTTTTGAAGCAAAATCTTGCTTCTTAGCAGATTTACAGAATCAAAAATTTCTCAACGAGACTCAGAAAAAACGATGATAACTTGCTGGAAACGCAAAATTTTTTGCATTAGAGGACGGATTCATGCGTATTATGTTGCATTGGATAGATTTATGTGATTTGCGATACTTTGAATCTGCTCAGAATGTGGTAATTTTGACTTATTTCAAACTTCATATAACTGCAAATAGCGCTCTGAAAACACGAGATACGATGTTTTTGTCGATGGATTCATACATATTATGAGGTCCTGGATAGGAATATGAACTTTCTGATTGTGCAAATCGGCGCGGAAAAGCGTGATCTCGACTTATTCCAAAGTTTGTAAAACTGCAAGTAGCACTCTAAAAACACGAACTATGATGTATTTGGTGCTAGATTCTGCCATATAACGCATTTTTTGAAACAGAATCTTGCTTCTGAGCAAATTTACAGAATCAAAAATTTTCCACCGAGACTCAGAAAAAACGCTGATAACTCACTGGAAATGCAAAATTTTTTGCATTTGAGGACGGATTCATGCGTATTATGTTGTATTTGATAGATTTATGTGATTTGCGATACTTTGAAACTGCTCAGAATGTGGTAATTTTGACTTATTTCAAACTTCATATAACTGCAGATAGCGCTCTGGAAACACGAGATTCGATGTTTTTGTCGATGGATTCATACATATAATGAGGTCCAGGATAAGAATATGGACTTTTTGATAGTGAAAATCTGCGCGGAAAAGCGTGATTCCGACTTATTCCTAAGTTTGTAAAACTGCAAATAGCTCTCTGAAAACACGGAATATGATGTATTCGGTGCTAGATTCTGCCATATAACGCATTTTTTAAGCAAAATCTTGCTTCTGAGCAGATGTACAGAATCAAAAATTTCTCGTACGAGACTCAAAATAAACGCTGATAACTCGCTGGAACCGCAAATTTTTTTGCATTTGAAGACGGATTCATGCGTATTATGTTGTATTGGATGAATTTATGTGATTTGCGATACTTTGAATTTGCTCAGAATGTGGTAATTTTGACTTATTTCAAACTTCATATAACTGCAGATAGCGCTCTGAAAACAAGAGATACGATGTTTTTGTCGATGGATTCATACATATTATGAGGTCCTGGATAGGAATATGAACTTTTTGATTGTGAAAATCTGCGCGGAGAAGAGCGTGATCTCGACTCATTCCAAAGTTTGTAAAACTGCAAATAGCACTCTAGAAAACACGAAATATGATGTATTTGCTGCTAGATTCTGCCATATAACGCATTTTTGAAGCAAAATCTTGCTTCTGAGCAGATTTACAGAATCAAAAATTTCTCAACGAGACTCAGATAAAATTCTGATAACTCGCTGGGAACTCAAAATTTTGTGCATTTGAGGACGGATTTATGCGTATTATGTTGTATTGGATAGATTTATGTGATTTGCGATACTTTGAAATTGCTCAGAATGTGGTAATTTTGACTATTTCAAACTTCATATTACTGCAGATAGCGCTCTGAAAACACGAGATACGATGTTTTTGTCGTCGGATTCATACATATTATGAGATCCTGGATAGGAATATGAACTTTTGGATTGTGAAAATCTGCGCGGAAACGCGTGATCTAGACTTATTCCAAAGTTTGTAGAACTGCGGATAGCACTCTAAAAAGACAAAATATGATGTATTTTGGTGCTAGATTTTGCCATATAACGCTTTTTTGAAAGCAAAATCTTGCCTCTGAGCAGATGTACAGAATCAAAAATTTCTCGTACGAGACTCAAAAAAAACGCTGATAACTCGCTGGAAACGCAAAATTTTTTGCATTTGAAGACGGATTCATGCGTATTATGTTGTATTGGATGGATTTATGTGATTTGCGATACTTTGAATTTGCTCGGAATGTGGTAATTTTGACTTATTTCAAAACTTCATATAACTGCAGATAGCGCTCTGAAAACAAGAGATACGATGTTTTTGTCGATGGATTCATACATATTATGAGGTCCTGGATAGGAATATGAACTTTTTGATTGTGAAAATCTGCGCGGAGAAGCGTGATCTCGACTCATTCCAAAGTTTGTGGAACTGCAAAATAGCACTCCAAAAACACAGAATATGATGTATTTGGTGCCAGATTCTGTCATATAACGCATGTTTGAAGCAAAATCTTGCTTCTGAGCAGATTTACAGAATCAAAAATTTCTCAACGAGACTCGGAAAAAACGCTGATAACTCGCTGGAAATGCAAAATTTTGTGCATTCGAGGACGGATCATGCGTATTATGTTGTATTGGGATAGATCTATGTGATTTGCCATACTTTGAAACTGCTCGAAATTTGGTAATTTTGACTTATTTCAAACTTCATATAACTGCAGATAGCGCTCTGAAAACACGAGATACGATGCATTTGTCGATAGATTCATACATATTATGAGGTCCTGGATAGGTATATGAACTTTTTGATAGTGAAAATCTGCGCGGAAAAGCGTGATTTTGACTTATTCCAAAGTTTGTAAAACTGCAAATGGCTCCCTAAAAACACGAAATATGATGTATTCGGTGCTAGATTCTGCCATATAACGCATTTTTGAAGCAAAATCTTGCTTCTGAGCAGATTCACAGAATCAAAAATTTCTCAACAAGACTCAGAAAAAACGCTGATAACTCGCTGGAAACGCAAAATTTTGTGCATTTGAGGACGGATTCATGCGTATTATGTTGTATTGGATAGATTTATGTGATTTGCGATACTTTGAAACTGCTCAATATGTGGTCATTTTGACTTATTTCAAACTTCATATTACTGCAGATAGCGCTTTGAAAACACGAGATACGATGTTTTTGTCGAAGGATTCATAGATATTATGAGGTCCTGGATAGGAATATGAACTTTTTGATTGTAAAAATCTGCGCGGAAAAGCGTGATCTAGACTTATTCCAAAGTTTGTAAAACTGCAAATGGCACTCTAAGAAGACAAAATATGATGTATTTGGTGCTAGATTTTGCCATATAACGCATTTTTGAAGCAAAATCTTGCTTCTGAGCAGATTTACAGAATCAAAAATTTCTCAATGAGACTCAGAAAAAAACGCTGATAACTCGCTGGAAAACGCAAAATTTTTTGCATTTGAGGACGGATTCATGCGTATTATGTTGTATTGGATAGATTTATGTGATTTGCGATACTTTGAATCTGCTCTCAATGTGGTAATTTTGACTTATTTCAAACTTCATATAACTGCAGATAGCGCCCCTGAAAACACAAGACACGATGTTTTTGTCGATGGATTCATAGATATTATGAGATCCTGGATAGGAATATGAACTTTCTGATTGTGAAAATCTGAGCGGAAAAGGCGTGATCTCGACTTATTCCAAAGTTTGTGGAACTGCAAATAGCACTCCATAAACACAAAATATGATGTATTTGGTGCCAGATTCTGTCATATAACGCATGTTTGAAGCAAAATCTTGCTTCTGAGCAGATTTACAGAATCAAAAATTTCTCAACGAGACTCAGAAAAAACGCTGATAACTCGCTGGAAATGCAAAATTTTGTGCATTCGAGGACGGATCATGCGTATTATGTTGTATTGGATAGATCTATGTGATTTGCCATACTTTGAAACTGCTCGAAATTTGGTAATTTTGACTTATTTCAAACTTCATATAACTGCAGATAGCGCTCTGAAAACACGAGATACGATGCATTTGTCGATAGATTCATACATATTATGAGGTCCTGGATAGGAATATGAACTTTTTGATGGTGGAAATCTGCGCGGAAAAGCGTGATTTTGACTTATTCCAAAGTTTGTAAAACTGCAAATAGCTCCCTAAAAACACGAAATATGATGTATTCGGTGGTAGATTCTGCCATATAACGCATTTTTCAAGCAAAATCTTGCTTCTGAGCAGATTTACAGAATCAAAGATTTCCCAACAAGACTCAGAAAAACGCTGATTACTCGCTGGACACGCAAAATTTTGTGCATTTGAGACGGATTGATGCGTATTATGTTGTATTGGGTAGATTTATGTGATTTGCGATACTTTGAAACTGCTCAGAAGTGGTTAATTTTGACTTATTTCAAACTTCATATAACTGCAGATAGCGCTCTGAAAACACGAGATACGATGTTTTTGTCGATGGATTCATACATATTATGAGGTCCCGGATAGGAATATGAACTTTTTGATTGTGGAAATCTGCGCGTGAACGCGTGATCTCGACTTATTCCAAAGTTTGTAAAACTGCAAATAGCACTCTAAAAACCCGTAATAAGATGTATTTTGTGCCAAATCTTTTATATAACGCATTTTTGAAGCAAAATCTTGCTTCTGAGCAGATTTACAGAATCAAAAATTTCTCAACGAGACTCAGAAAAAACGCTGATAACCCGCTGGAAACGCAAATTTTGTGCATTTGAGGACGGATTCATGCGTTTTATGTTGTATTGGATAGATTTGTGATCTGCGATACTTTGATACTGCTCAGAATATGGTAATTTTGACTTATTTCAAACTTCACATAACTGCAGATAGCGCTCTGAAAACACAAGATACGATGTTTTTGTCGATGGATATATAAACTTTTTGATTGTGGGAATCTGCGCGTGAACGCGTGATCTCGACTCATTCCAAAGTTTGTAAAACTGCAAATAGCACTCTAAAAACACGGAATAAGATTGTATTTTGGTGCTAAATTCCGTCATATAACGCATTTTTGAAGCAAAATCTTGCTTCTGAGCAGATTTACAAAACCAAAAATTTCTCAACGAGACTCAGGGAAAAACGCTGATAACTTGCTGAAAACGCAAAATTTTGTGTATTTGAGGACGGATTCATGCGTATTTTGTTGTATTGGATAGATTTATGTGATTTGCGATACTTTGATACTGCTCAGAATGTCGTAATTTTGACTTATTTCAAACTTCATATAACTGCAGATAGCGCTCTGAAAACACGAGATACGATATTTTTGTCGATGGATTCATACAAAGTATGAGGTCCTGGATAGGAATATGAACTTTTTCATTGTGAAATCTGCGCGGAAAAGCGTGATCTCGACTTATTCCAAAGTTTGTAAAACTGCAAATAGCACTCTTAAAACACGAAATATGATGTATTTGGTGCTAGATTCTGCCATATAACGCATTTTTGAAGCAAAATATTGCTTCTGAGAAGATTTACAGAATCAAAAATATCTCAACGAGACTCAGAAAACACGCTTATAACTCGCTGGAAACGCAAAATTTTGTGCAGTTGAGGACGGATTCATGCGTATTATGTTGTATTGGATAGATTTATGTGATTTGCAATACTTTGAAACTGTTCAGAATGTGGTAATTTTGACTTATTTCAAACTTCATATAACTGCAGATAGCGCTCTGAAAACACGAAGTACGATGTTTCTGTCGATGGATTCATACATATTCATGAGGTCCTGGATGTGGATATGAACTTTTTTGATTGTGAAAATCTGTGCAGAAAAGCGTGATCTCGACTCATTCCAAAGTTTGTGAAACTGCAAAATAGCTATCTAAAAACACAAAATATGATGTATTTTGGTGCTAGATTTTGCCATATAACGCATTTTTGAAGCAAAATCTTGCTTCTTAGCAGATTTACAGAATCAAAAATTTCTCAACGAGACTCAGAAAAAACGATGATAACTTGCTGGAAACGCAAAAATTTTTTGCATTAGAGGACGGATTCATGCGTATTATGTTGCATTGGATAGATTTATGTGATTTGCGATACTTTGAATCTGCTCAGAATGTGGTAATTTTGACTTATTTCAAACTTCATATAACTGCAAATAGCGCTCTGAAAACACGAGATACGATGTTTTTGTCGATGGATTCATACATATTATGAGGGTCCTGGATAGGAATATGAACTTTCTGATTGTGCAAATCGGCGCGGAAAAGCGTGATCTCGACTTATTCCAAAGTTTGTAAAACTGCAAGTAGCACTCTAAAAACACGAACTATGATGTATTTGGTGCTAGATTCTGCCATATAACGCATTTTTTGAAACAGAATCTTGCTTCTGAGCAAATTTACAGAATCAAAAATTTTCCACCGAGACTCAGAAAAAACGCTGATAACTCACTGGAAAATGCAAAATTTTTTGCATTTGAGGACGGATTCATGCGTATTATGTTGTATTTGATAGATTTATGTGATTTGCGATACTTTGAAACTGCTCAGAATGTGGTAATTTTGACTTATTTCAAACTTCATATAACTGCAGATAGCGCTCTGGAAACACGAGATTCGATGTTTTTGTCGATGGATTCATACATATAATGAGGTCCAGGATAAGAATATGGACTTTTTGATAGTGAAAATCTGCGCGGAAAAGCGTGATTCCGACTTATTCCTAAGTTTGTAAAACTGCAAATAGCTCTCTGAAAACACGGAATATGATGTATTCGGTGCTAGATTCTGCCATATAAACGCATTTTTTAAGCAAAATCTTGCTTCTGAGCAGATGTACAGAATCAAGAATTTCTCGTACGAGACTCAAAAAAAACGCTGATAACTCGCTGGAACCGCAAAATTTTTTGCATTTGAAGACGGATTCATGCGTATTATGTTGTATTGGATGAATTTATGTGATTTGCGATACTTTGAATTTGCTCAGAATGTGGTAATTTTGACTTATTTCAAACTTCATATAACTGCAGATAGCGCTCTGAAAACAAGAGATACGATGTTTTTGTCGATGGATTCATACATATTATGAGGTCTTGGATAGGAATATGAACTTTTTGATTGTGAAAATCTGCGCGGAGAAGCGTGATCTCGACTCATTCCAAAGTTTGTAAAACTGCAAATAGCACTCTAGAAACACGAAATATGATGTATTTGCTGCTAGATTCTGCCATATAACGCATTTTTTGAAGCAAAATCTTGCTTCTGAGCAGATTTACAGAATCAAAAATTTCTCAACGAGACTCAGATAAAATTCTGATAACTCGCTGGGAACTCAAAATTTTGTGCATTTGAGGACGGATTTATGCGTATTATGTTGTATTGGATAGATTTATGTGATTTGCGATACTTTGAAATTGCTCAGAATGTGGTAATTTTGACTTATTTCAAACTTCATATTACTGCAGATAGCGCTCTGAAACACGAGATACGATGTTTTTGTCGTCGGATTCATACATATTATGAGATCCTGGATAGGAATATGAACTTTTGGATTGTGAAAATCTGCGCGGAAACGCGTGATCTAGACTTATTCCAAAGTTTGTAGAACTGCGGATAGCACTCTAAAAAGACAAAATATGATGTATTTGGTGCTAGATTTTGCCATATAACGCATTTTTGAAGCAAAATCTTGCCTCTGAGCAGATGTACAGAATCAAAAATTTCTCGTACGAGACTCAAAAAAAACGCTGATAACTCGCTGGAAACGCAAAATTTTTTGCATTTGAAGACGGATTCATGCGTATTATGTTGTATTGGATGGATTTATGTGATTTGCGATTACTTTGAATTTGCTCGGAATGTGGTAATTTTGACTTATTTCAAACTTCATATAACTGCAGATAGCGCTCTGAAAACAAGGGATACGATGTTTTTGTCGATGGATTCATACATATTATGAGGTCCTGGATTGGAATATGAACTTTTTGATTGTGAAAATCTGCGCGGAGAAGCGTGATCTCGACTCATTCCCAAAGTTTGTGGAACTGCAAATAGCACTCCAAAAAACACAGAATATGATGTATTTGGTGCCTAGATTCTGTCATATAACGCATGTTTTGAAGCAAAATCTTGCTTCTGAGCAGATTTACAGAATCAAAAATTTCTCAACGAGACTCAGAAAAAACGCTGATAACTCGCTGGAAATGCAAAATTTTGTGCATTCGAGGACGGATCATGCGTATTATGTTGTATTGGATAGATCTATGTGATTTGCCATACTTTGAAACTGCTCGAAATTTGGTAATTTTGACTTATTTCAAACTTCATATAACTGCAGATAGCGCTCTGAAAACACGAGATACGATGCAATTTGTCGATAGATTCATACATATTATGAGGTCCTGGATAGGTATATGAACTTTTTGATAGTGAAAATCTGCGCGGAAAAAGCGTGATTTTGACTTATTCCAAAGTTTGTAAACTGCAAATGGCTCCCTAAAAACACGAAATATGATGTATTCGGTGCTAGATTCTGCCATATAACGCATTTTTGAAGCAAAATCTTGCTTCTGAGCAGATTCACAAGAATCAAAAATTTCTCAACGAGACTCAGAAAAAACGCTGATAACTCGCTGGAAACGCAAAATTTTGTGCATTTGAGGACGGATTCATGCGTATTATGTTGTATTGGATAGATTTATGTGATTTGCGATACTTTGAAACTGCTCAATATGTGGTCATTTTGACTTATTTCAAACTTCATATTACTGCAGATAGCGCTTTGAAAACACGAGATACGATGTTTTTGTCGAAGGATTCATAGATATTATGAGGTCCTGGATAGGAATATGAACTTTTTGATTGTGAAAATCTGCGCGGAAAAGCGTGATCTAGACTTATTCCAAAGTTTGTAAAACTGCAAATGGCTCCTAAAAACACGAAATATGATGTATTCGGTGCTAGATTCTGCCATATAACGCATTTTTGAAGCAAAATCTTGCTTCTGAGCAGATTCACAGAATCAAAAATTTCTCAACGAGACTCAGATAAAACGCTGATAACTCGCTGGGAACGCAAAATTTTGTGCATTTGAGGACGGATTCGTGCGTATTATGTTGTATTGGATAGATTTATGTGATTTGCGATACTTTGAATCTGCTCAGAATGTGTAATTTTGACTTATTTCAAACTTCATATAACTGCAGATAGCGCTCTGAAAACACGAGAAACTATGTTTTTGTCGATGGATTCATACATATAATGAGGTCCTGGATAGGATAATGAACTTTCTGATTGTGAAAATCTGCGCGGAAAAGCGTGATCTCGACTTATTCCAAAGTTTGTGAAACTGCAAATAGCACTCTAAAAACACAAAATATGATGTATTTGGTGCCAGATTCTGTCATATAACGCGTTTTTGTAGCAAAATCTTGCTTCTGAGCAGATTTACAAAATCAAAATTTTCTCAACGAGACTCAGAAAAAAAGATGATAACTCGCTGGAAATGCATATTTTTGTGCATTTGAGGACGGATTCATGCGTGTTATGTTGTATTGAATGGATTTATGTGATTTG
>CAXDIG010000347.1:0-10000 GCA_963989225.1 Dromius quadrimaculatus | reverse complement strand
CGCATTATGTTGTATTGTATAGATTCATATGATTTGCGATACGTTGAAACTGCTCAGAATGTGGTAATTTTGACTTATTTCAAACTTTATATAACTGCAGATAGCGCTCTGAAAACACGGAATATGATGTTTTTGTCAATAGATTCATACATATTATGAGGTCCTGAATAGGAATATGAACTTTTTGATTGTGAAAATCTGCGCGGAAGAGCGTGATTTCGAATTTTCCCAAAGTTTGTGAAACTGCAAATAGCACTCTAGAAACACGAAATATGATGTATTTGGCGCTAGATTCTGCCATATAACGCACTTTTGAAGCAAAATCTTGCTTCTGAGCAGATTTACAGAGTCAAAAATTTCTCTACGAGACTCAGAAAAAACGCCGATAACTTGCTGAAACGCAAAATTATGTGCATTTGAGGACGGATTCATGCGTATTATGTTGTATTGGATAGATTTATGTGATTTGCGGTACTTTGAAACTGCTCAGAATGTGGTAATCTTGACTTATTTCAATTTTCATATAACTGCAGATAGCGCTCTGAAAACACGAGATACGATGTTTTGTCGATAGATTTATACATAATATGAGGTCCTGAATAGGAATATGAACTTTTTGATTGTGAGAATCTGCGCGGAAAAGCGTGATTTCTACTTATTCCAGAGTTTGTGAAACTGCAAATAGCACTCTAAAAACTCGAAATATGTTTTATTTGGTGCTAGATTCTGCCATTAAACGCACTATTGAAGCAAAATCTTACTTCTGAGCAGATTTACAAAGTCAAAAATTTCTCAACGAGACTCAGAAAAAACGCCAAAAACTTGCTGGAAACGCAAAATTTTGTGCATTTGAGGACGGATTAATGCGTATTATGTTGTATTGGATAGATATATGTGATTTGCGATACTTTGAAACTGCTCAGAATGTGGTAATTTTGACTTATTTCAAACTTCATATAACTGCAGATAGCGCTCTGAAAACACGGAATATGATGTTTTTGTCAATAGATTCAAACATATTATGAGGTCCTGAATCGGGATATGAACTTTTTGATTGTGAAAATCTGCGCGGAAAAGCGTGATTTCGACTTATTCCAAAGTTTGTAAAACTGCAAATAGCACTCTAAAAACACGAAATATTATGTATTTGGTGCTAGATTCTGCCATATAACGCACTTTTGAAGTAAAATCTTGCTTGTGAGCAGATTTACGGAGTCAAAAATTTCTTTACGAGACTCAGAAAAAACGCCGATAACTTGCTTGAAACGGAAAATTATGTGCATTTAAGGACGAATCATGCGTATTATGTTGTACTGGATAGATTTATGTGATTTGCGATACTTTGAAACTGCTCAAAATGTGGTAACTCTGACTTATTTCAAACTCCATATAACTGCAGATAGCGCTCTGAAAACACGGAATATGATGTTTTTGTCAATAGATTCATACATATTATGAGGTCCTGAATAGCGATATGAACTTTTTGATTGTGAAAATCTGCGCGGAAAAGCGTGATTTCGACTTATTCCAGAGTTTGTAAAGCTGCAAATAGCACTCTAAAAACACGAAATATGATGTATTTGGTGCTAGATTCTGCCATATAACGCACTTTTGAAGCAAAATCTTGCTTCTGAGCAGATTTACAGAGTCAAAAATTTCTCAACGAGACTCAGAAAAAACGCCGATAACTTGCTGGAAACGCTAACTTTTGTGCATTTGAGGACGGATTCATGCGTATCATGTTGCATTGGATAGATTTATGTGATTTGCGATACTTAGAAACTGCTCAGAATATGGTAATTTTAACTTATTTTAAATTTCATATAACTGCAGATAGCGCTCTGGGAACACTAAATATGATGTTTTTCTCAATAGATTTATACATATTATGAGGTCCTGAATAGGAATATGAACTTTTTGATTGTGAGAACCGGCGCGGAAAAGCGTGATTTCGACTTACTCCAAAGTTTTGTAAAACTGCAAATAGCACTCTAAAAAACACGAAATATGATGTATTTGGTACTAGATTTTGCCATATAACGCACTTTTGGAGCAAAATCTTGCTTCTGAGCAGATTTACAGAGTCAAAAATTTCTCAGCGAGATTCAGAAAAAACGCCGAAACTTGCTGGAAACGCAAAATTTTGTGCATTTATGGACGGATTCATTCGTATCATGTTGTATTGGATAGATTTATGTGATTTGCGATACTCTGAAACTGCTCAGAATGTGGTAATTTTGACTTATTTCAAACCTCATATAACTGCAGATAGCGCTCTGAAAACCGAAATATGATGTTTTTTTCAATAGATTTATACATATTATGAGGTCCTGAATAGATATATGAACTTTTTGATTGTGAGAACCGGCGCGGAAATCGTGATTTCGACTCATTCCAAAGTTTGTAAAACTGCAATTAGCACTCTAAAAACACGAAATATCATGTAGTTGGTGCTAGATTCTGCCATATAACGCACTTATGAAGCAAGATCTTGCTTCTGAGCAGATTTACAGAGTCTAAAATTTCTGAACTAGACTCAGGAAAAACGCCGATAACTTGCTGGAAACGCAAAATTTTGTGCATTTGAGGACGGATTCATGCGTATTATGTTGTATTGGAGAGATTTATGTAATTCGCGATACTTTGAAACTGCTCAGAATGTGGTAATTTTGACTTATTTCAAACTTCATATAACTGCAGATAGCGCTCTGAAAACACGGAATATGATGGTTTTGTTGATAGATTCATACATAACGGGTGGGGCAGAAAAACCTATCCGATTTCAAATCCCTTTTTCTCAGAAGAAGGGGCAGGTAGAGTAGTGGGGTAAAAACCGTTAGAAAGCCGGTTTTATGCCATTTGTCAGTAGTCAACATTCCTTGGTCTGGTGAACATCGTGCTTTTGTTATTGAGCGGTTTATCGAATGCGATGGTTCGATAATTGCTACACAACGTGCTTTTCGAATTCATTTCGGACTCGGGCGTCATGATCCTGTTCCACATCACGCTACGATTAAAGTGTGGGTGTCAAATTTTAGACAGACGGGTTCAGCATTGAAAAAGAAGTCGCCTGGACGTCCCAGGACAGCAACAGGACCTGAAAACGTGGCCAATGTGAGAGCCGCGATTGAACGTTCCCCGCGTCGTTCGGCGCGAAAACATTCGCTCGCTTTGACGATTTCCAACCGCAGTATTCGGCGCATTTTGCACCGGGACCTCAAAATGCATCCCTACAAAATGGTTGTTGCACAGGAATTGAGTGAAAGGGATTTTGAAACCCGTACGAACCTGTGTCGCGATCTCCGAGAACTCCCAGACGACGATGTTGTGCTCTTCACGAACGAAGCCCATTTTCACCTTTGTGGTGCCGTTAACAGGCAGAATTTTCGATATTGGAGTGACGAAAATCCTCGAGAAATCCATCAGGAACCCCTCCATAGCCCAAAAGTGACTGTGTGGTGTGCTCTTTCCCGCCTAGGCGTCTGGGGGCCTTACTTTTTTGAAGTAAATGGTCAAACCGTAACGGTCAACAGCGAGCGCTATTGTTTCATGCTGGAAAATTTTCTTAGACCCAAAAAGGAAGAAAATGGCGTGGGAAATGTGTGGTTTCAACAGGACGGTGCAACCGCCCCACACATCGCGACGATCAATGGACATTCTCAGGGAACTGTTTTCCGGTCGCCTCATTTCCCTGAGAGGTGATCTTGGCTGGCCGCCCGCGCTCACCGGATCTCACTCCATGTGACTTCTTCCTTTAGGGTTACCTCAAATCTGAGGTTTACCAGCATCGACCAAGGACCCTCCTTGCTTTAAGAAGGGAAATTGCTCGGGCAATTAAAGAAATTCCTGTGGAAATGACGGTGGAAAGTCCATGGAAAGCTACCGCGAGCGCCCTAAATCAGTGTATCCGCTCCCAAGGACGACATTTGAGTGATGTGCTGTTCAAAACTTAAATTTAAAAACGGCATAAAATTTGCGATATGTTAATAAAAAATTTTTTTTGACAAGTTGACTGGTTTTAATTTTATATCGTTTTGAAATCGGATAGGTTTTTCTGCCCCATCCTGTATTATGAGGTCCTGAATAGGAATATGAACTTTTTGATTGTGAAAATCTGCGCGGAAAAGCGTGATTTCGACTTATTCCAAAGTTTGTAAAACTGCAAATAGCACTCTAAAAACCGATCTATGATGTAATTTGGTTCTGGATTCTGCCATATAACGCACTTTTTGAAGCAAAATCTTGCTTCTGAGCAGATTTACAGAGTCCAAAATTTCTCAACGAGACTCAGAAGAAACGCCGATGACTTGCTGGAAACGCAAAATTATGTGCATTTGAGGACGGATTCATGCGTATTATGTTGTATTGGATAGATTTATGTGATTTGCGGTACTTTGAAACTGCTCAGAATGTGATAATTTTGACTTTTTTCAAACTTTATATAACTGCAGATAGCGCTCTGAAAACACGAAATATGATGTTTTTGTCGATAGATTCATACATATTATGAGGTCTCGAATAGGGATATGATCTTTTTGATTGTGAAAATCTGCGCGGGCAAAGCGTGATTTCGACTTATTCCAAAGTTTTGTAAAACTGCGAATAGCACTATAAAAACACGAGATATGATGTATTTGGCGCTAGATTGTGCCATATAACGTACTTTGAAGCAAAATCTTGCTTCTGAGCAGATTTACAGAGTCAAAAATTTCCTCAACGAGACTCAGAAAAAACGCCGATAACTTGCTGGAAACGCAAAACCATGTGCATTTGGGGACGGATTCTAGCGTATTATGTCGTATTGGATGGATTTATGTGATTTGCGATACTTTGGGAACTGCTCAGAATGTGGTAATTTTGACTTATTTCAAACTTCATATAACTGCAGAAAGCGCTCTGAAAACACGAAATATGATGTTTTTGTCAATAGACTCATACATATTATGAGTCCTGAATAGGAATATGAACTTTCTGATTGTAAAAATGTGCGCGGAAAGCGTGATTTTGACTTATTCCAAAGTTTAAAAAACTGCAAATAGCACTCTAAAAACACGAAATATGTTGTATTTGGTGCTAGATTCTGCAATATAACGCACTTTTGAAGTAAAATCTTTCTTGTGAGCAGATTTACGGAGTCAAAAATTTCTCAACGAGACAGAAAAACCGCCGATAACTTGCTGGAAACGAAAAATTATGTGCATTTGAGGACGGATCATGCGTTATTATGTTGTATTGGATAGATTTATGTGATTTGCGATACTTTGAAACTGCTCAGAATGTGGTAATTTTGACTCATTTCAAAACTCCATATAACTACAGATAGCGCTCTGAAAACACGAAATATGATGATTTTGTTGATAGATTCATACATATTATGAAGTCCTTAATAGGAATATGAACTTTTTGATTGTGAAAATCTGCGCGGAAAAGCGTGATTTCGACTTATTCCAAAGTTGTGAAACTGCAAATAGCACTCTAAAAACACGAAATATGATGTATTTGGTGCAAGATTCTGCCATATAACGCACTTTTGAAGCAAAATCTTGCTTCTGAGCAGATTTACAGAGTCCAAAATTTCTCAACGAGACTCAGAAAAAACGCCGATGACTTGCTGGAAACGCAAAATTATGTGCATTTGAGACGGATTCATGCGTATTATGTTGTATTGGATAGATTCATGTGATTTGCTATACTTTGGAACTGCTCAGAATGTGGTGATTTTGACTCATTTCAAACTTCATATAACTGCAGATAGCGCTCTGAAAACACGAAATATGATGTTTTTTGTCAATAGATTCATACATATTATGAGGTCTCAATAGGGAGTTTGAACTTTTTGATTGTGAGAACTGGCGCGGAAGAGCGTGATTTCGACTCACTCCAAAGTTTGTAAAACTGCAAATAGCACTCTAAAAACACGAAATATGATGTATTTGGTACTAGATTTTTGCCATATAACGCACTTTTAGAGCAAAATCTTGCTTCTGAGCAGATTTACATAATCAAAAATTTCTCAACGAGATTCAGAAAAAACGCCGATAACTTGCTGAAACGCAAAATTATGTGAATTTGAGGACGGATTCATGCGTATCATGTGTGCATTGGATAGATTTATGTGATTTGCGATACTTTGGAAACTGCTCAGAATGTGGTAATTTTGACTCATTTCAAACTCCATATAACTGCAGATAGCGCTCTGAAAACACGAAATATGATTGTTTTTTCCAATAGATTCATACATATTATGAGGTCCTGAATAGGAATATGAACTTTTGATTGTGAGAACCGGGCGCGGCAAAGCGTGATTCCGACTTATTCCAAAGTTTGTAAAACTGCAAATAGCACTCTAAAAACACGAAACATGATGTGTTTGGTGGCAGATTCTGCAATATAACGCACTTTCCGAGCCAAAATCTTGCTTCTGTGCTGATTTACAGAGTCAAAAATTTCTCAACGAGACTCAGAAAAAACGCCGATAACTTGCTGGAAAAGCAAAATTTTGTGCATTTGAGGGACGGATTCATGCGTATCATGTTGTATTGGGATAGATTTATGTGATTTGCGATACTTTGAAACTGCTCAGAATGTTGTAGTTTTGACTCATTTCAAACTTCATATAAACTGCAGATAGCGCTCTGAAAACACGAAATATGATGTTTTTTTCAATAGATTCATACATATTATGAGCTCCTGAATAGGAATATGAACTGTTTGATTGTGAGAACCGGCGCGGAAAAGCGTGATTTCGACTTACTCCAAAGTTTGTAACCTGCAAATAGCACTCTAAAAACACGAAATATGATGTATTTGGTACTAGATTTTGCCATATAACGCACTTTCAGAGCAAAATCTTGCTTTTGAGCAGATTTACAGAGTCAAAAATTTCTCAACGAGATTCAGAAAAAACGCCGTTAACTTGCTGCAAACGCAAAATTTTGTGCATTTGGGGACGGATTCATGCGTATCATGTTGCATTGGATAGATTTATGTGATTTGCGATACTTTGAAATTGCTCAGAATGTGGTGATTTTGACTTATTTCAATCTTCATATAACTGCAGATTAGCGCTCTGAAACACGAAATATGATGTTTTTGTCGATAGATTCATACATTATTATGAGGTCTTGAATAGGGATATAAACTATTTGATTGTGAAAATCTGCGCGGAAAAGCGTGATTTCGACTTATTCCAAAGTTTGTAAAACTGCGAATAGCACTCTATGAACACAAGAAAATGATGTATTTGGCGCTAGATTCTGCCATATAACGCACTTTTGAAGCAAAATCTTGCTTTTGAGCAGATTTACAGAGTCAAAAATTTCTCAACGAGACTCAGAGGAAAACGCCAATAACTTGCTTGGAAACGCAAAATTTTGTGCATTTGAGGACGGATTCATGCGTATTATGTTGTATTGGATAGATTTATGTGATTTGCAATACTTTGAAACTGCTCAGAATGTGGTAATTTTGACTTATTTCAAACTTCATATAACTGCAGATAGCGCTCTGAAAACACGAAATATGATGATTTTGTTGATAGATTCATACATATTATGAGATCCTGAATAGGAATATGAGCTTTTGATTGTGAAAACTGCGCGGGAAAGCGTTGATTTCGACTTATTCCAAAGTTTGTAAGACTGCAAATAGCACTCTAAAAACACGAAATATGATGTATTTGGTGCCAGATTCTGCAATATAACGCACTTTTGGAGTAAAATCTTGCTTGTGAGCATATTTACGGAGTCAAAAATTTCTCAACGAGACTCAGAGAAAACGCCGATAACTTGCTGGAAACGCAAAATTTTGTGCATTTGAGGACGGATTCATGCGTATTATGTTGTATTGGATAGATTTTATGTGATTTGCAATACTTTGAAACTGCCTCAGAAATGTGGTAATTTTGACTAATTTCAAACTTCATATAACTGCAGATAGCGCACTGAAACACGAAATATGATGATTTTGTTGATAGATTCATACATATTATGAGATCCTGAATAGGAATATGAACTTTTTTGATTGTGAAAATCTGCGCGGAAAAGCGTGATTCCGATTTATTCCAAAGTTTGTAAAACTGCAAATAGCACTCTAAAAACACGAAATATGATGTATTTGGTGCTAGATTTTGCCATATGACGCACTTTTGAAGGAAAATCTTGCTTCTGAGCAGATTCACAGAGTCAACAATTTCTCAACGAGACTCAGAAAAACGCCGATAACTTGCTGGAAACGCAGAATTTTGTGCATTCGAGGAACTGATTCATGCGTATCATGTTGCATTGGATAGATTTATGTGATTTGCGATACTTTGAAAACTGCTCAGAATGTGGTAATTTTGACTCATTTCAAACTCCATATAACTGCAGATAGCGCTCTGAAAACACGAAATTATGATGTTTTTTGTCAATAGATTTCATACTTATTATGAGGTCTTGAATAGGAATATGAACTTTTTGATTGTGAAAATCTGCGCGGAAGAGCGTGATTTACGACTTATTCCAAAGTTTGTAAAACTGCAAATAGCACTCTAAAAAACACGAAATATGATGTATTTGGTGCTAGATTCTGCCATATAACGCACTTTTGAAGAAAAATCTTGCTTCTGAGCAGATTCACAGAGTCAAAAATTTCTCAACGAGACTCAGGAAGAACGCCGATAACTTGCTGGAAACGCAAAATTTTGTGCATTTGAGGACGGATTCATGCGTATTATGTTGCATTGAATAAATTTATGTGATTAGCGATACTTTGAAACTGCTCAGAATGTGGTAATTTTTGACTTATTTCAAACTTCATATAACTGCAGATAGCGCTCTGAAGACACGAAATATGATGTTTTTTTCAATAGATTCATACATATTATGAGGTCCTGAATAGGAATATGAACTTTTTGATTGTGAGAACCGGCGCGGAAGAGCGTGATTCCGACTTCTTCCAAAGTTTGTAAGACTGCAAATAGCACTCTAAAAACACGATATATGATGTATTTGGTGCTAGATTCTGCCAATATAACGCACTTTTGAAGCAAAATCTTGCTTCTGAGCAGATTTACAGAGTCCAAAATTTCTCAACGACACTCAGAAAAAACGCCGATGACTTGCTGGAAACGCAAAATTATGTGCATTTGAGAACGGATTCATGCGTATTATGTTGTATTGGATAGATTTATGTAATTTGCGATACTTTGAAACTGCTCAGAATGTGGTAATTTTGACTTATTTCAAACTCCATATAACTGCAGATAGCGCTCTGAAAACACGAAATATGATGTTTTTTTTCAATAGAGTCATACATATTATGAGGTCCTGAATAGGAATATGAACTTTTTGATTGTGAGAACCGGCGCGGAAAGGCGTGATTTCGACTTTTTCCAAAGTTTGCAAAACTGCAAATAGCACTCTTGAAACACGAAATATGATTCATTTGGTGCTAGATTCTGGCAATATAACGCACTTTTGAAGCAAAATCTTGCTTCTGAGCAGATTCACAGAGTCTAAAATTTCTCAACGAGTTTCAGAAGAAACGCCGATAACTTGCTGGAAACGCAAAATTTTGTGCATTAAGGACGGATTCATGCGTATAATGTTGTATTGGATAGATTTATGTGATTTGCGATACTTTGAAACTGCTCAGAATGTGGTAATTTTGACTTATTTCAAACTTCATATAACTGCAGATAGCGCTCTGAAAACACGAAATATGATGATTTTGTTGATAGATTCATACATATTATGAGATCCTGAATAGGAAAATGAACTTTTTGATTGTGAAAATCTGCGCGGAAAAGCGTGATTTCGACTTATTCCAAAGTTTGTAAAACTGCAAATAGCACTCTAAAAACACGAAATATGATGTATTTGGTGCTAGATTCTGCAATATAACGCACTTTTGAAGTAAAATCTTGCTTGTGAGTCAGATTTACGGAGTCAAAAATTTCTCAACGAGACAGAAAAATCGCCGATAACTTGCTGGAAACGAAAAATTATGTGCATTTGAG